>JAOSBN010101818.1:0-11277 GCA_027563595.1 Erythroxylum suave
AACTAAACAATTTTAAACACTCCTAACCCGTTCCAAATTACTATCTTACCCTTCCCATCGGTGATGGGATGTTACACATTTACTTCCTAGATAAGTGTTTCTGATACTTGCAATTTGTTGTATTAATTTTTGGAATTGTTCTGGAAGTATCATTCATGCTCTAAGTGATTAAATATTTTTCCTCTTGTTATGGAAATGGTCCACTAATTTTTCTTCAGTTTGCTGTCTAGAAATGTTATGGAATGCCTACGTTTGTTCTTTGGAAATGAAAGTGGAATGTTCTATTTTTCTAGAAAATTTTGTTTGATCTTGTTCATCCAGAAATTGTTTCTAGATATGGAAGGATATGTTTTATATCTTAGTTGACTATTGCTTTAGCTTACATTAACTATTTCTGGAAATGATCTAAAATGTGTTAAAGTAGTGTTGTAAAGGCAATTATCTTTAAAACTTTTCTACAAATTTTATTTTGATTAATAAAGCGAACGACAATTTTCATTAATTTGATGTTCATTTATTTATAAATTGATGTCGATATTAAATTGAATTAATGAAGTCCATGATACAATACATAGGATGAAGGAAATCATGGTGAGATAATGATAATGAGATTTCTATCTTGTTCAATTATGTTAGTATGTAAATTATCACTAGTTATAGGATTAATAAGAGGGGCCATTATTAATTTGGATAAACTAGCACATGTTATACTCCTTGATTTGATCAAGCAGTGGATCTCACAAACTGTAAGCATAAGATGTTTAGAGTTAACATATGGATGCTTACTAAGAGTAGTAAGTACATCAGATGACTAGCTATGAGATTATCATATGGATGATATATCAAATGTCGATGATTAATCTCATCATAGCAATGGTGCAAATATTCTTAGACTTAAGGTACTCAAGGATATCTTAGATACTGATCTTGTGCTTTGAAATCATTGCTTGTTGCCTCAAGATGAGGTCACTTATAGAGTGGTGATTAGGTACAACTATTGGTATAGGTAATTGAGTAGCTAATAAATGATTCACCACTCCTGATAGAATGGTGAAGGGATGAATTGCACGATAATTGTTTATGAAAAGGTTCGTAATTCTAATAATTAAGTATGGAAGAGTTCATGTGTTAATCCACTTATGTTTCTGTAAATTGGCATTATGAGACCCTTTATGATTTGCTTGAATTAAGAGGTAATTCAAGTGGCATGAAACCATCCATGATTTGCTCGAATTAGGAGTTAATTCAAGTGCTTAAAATAACTAGGAACCTAAGGGTCACACGCATAAAAGATTGGATAAAACACAAAGTGTGTATAGTTATTTTTAAGTAGGCCATGATCGTGGCTTAATGCTCGACAGATGTAGATAAGTTATAAAGAGAACTAACCAGTTCTTACACATTTAAATGAGATGATAAGGGGTTTAAAAGTGTTCTAGAGTGAGAAAGAAGTGTCTTATGTCTTGTTCATGCAATTTATGCAATTGTTTTATGAATCAAATTACATGCAACATAGTCTTGATATGACTTTTTAAAAAAAAATAGTATTGATCTTTCTCTCCATTTCAGCATCTACTTGAACTAATCTAGTTTGGTGATCAAACTAACCTTATACATTGTTTCTTCTTAATCTTTGCATCTTCTTGGGTGATCAAGGAAGGGTTTGGTGTTTGCAATAACCCAAACAAGGAGAAGAATCAAGAAAGGAGGATAATTAAAATGTACATGTACTGAAAAGTCTGTTTATATATTATGAGTATGCCTATATCTAAGTTTTTGGAAAACTTGGGGATGTCATGTGGTCTGAATTAGATTTTGACACTTTTTTTATATAGTCATACATATGATGCATGAATCCATGGCTAACCCAATAGTAGTATCAGAGCAAGGTTATGCATGTATTAGATGATATATCGAACATGTGCAAAGTATTTGCTAGGTTGTGATTGACATGCATATTGATTTTGAAAATTTTGTATAAATTCTATAAATTTTTTTCTGATTTTCTTTCGCAGAAATGTTTATAAGGTGTTATATCATGTTTTTTTCAAAGTAAATTACAACTGAATGTCATTTTCTATTTTATTTTGTATTAATATCAAGTTTGTTTAAATGTTAGTTTCTAGGAATTTCTGGAAAATTGAATGCATGTTCTGATTTTGAAAATTTTGTAATAATTTTATATTTTTATTTTATTTTCTTTCACAAAAATGTTTATAAGGTGTTGTATTATGTTTCTGTCAAAGGAAGAAGCAATTAAATGTCATTTACTATTTTATTACGAATTTAGTTTTAGCCTAATAGATGTATGAAGTTCTGGAAAATTCTGGAAATCTGATGAACAGGCATGCTTGTAAATTTCATATTAATTTTTATAAAAATTTTTAATGAATTTTCTATATGGAAATGCAAGATAACATGTTTCTATGTGTATGAGATGCATGTCACTTGTTGTTAAAGTGCTTATCTTATGCATGCATGATGTAGAATATGAATAGTACTAGAAGTAATATGACAAGTGTCATAGACATGTGATGTGCTGACTAATTCCACTTACTTGATAAATAATTCCGAGGAATTAGTTTCTAGAATTTTTTATTAGATACATTAGAATGTGTATAAAAATTTGGATTTTTTCTAGAATTAATTGAATTTGATTCAATTAATAAATCAAGTCAAAGTCAACATTGGTTAGCTTTTGAAAGCTGATGAAGTCGACTTGTTAATGACTTATGGTGTATATGTTTTGGTTATAAGAGCTTAGTTAAGTTTTTTATGAGATAAGAAATGTATTATTTTGATGGTAGTAGTATGCTTAGTGCAAGTACTTGAAATTAGGGTTCCAAAAATTTTTCGAGCATCGAATCGGTCCTTTTAGTGTCTAGTAGGTTAACTTGTTTATCTTGATGAATTTGGTCGTCAAGATATTTTTTGGCTTGTGCTGAAATTGTCTAAATAAATTTGAGATGACTTAGGTATATTATAGATAACTAATTGATGTACAAGAATTTTGGAAATCTTAGGAATTATTTTAGAATTGATCTAAGTAGAGCATAGACTTTCTAGCATGACTAGAAAAAAGGCATATGTATTAGAATTAAAGTATTTAATTTGTACATCAAAATAATAAAATTTTATGGTTCCCAATCAATTCACATTCATAATTTGAATTAGCTGAGACTACACTAGTACTCGATTTGGTTCAAAAGCTTAATCGAATTATGAACTTTTGATGCATAGTCAAGTCACAACCTCAATTAAACCTCCTTTATGTGATATATGCATTATATGCATTTTAAGGGTGGTTATGGACATAGGCTCAATTTAATTGAGTTGTCCATTATCTGAATATATGTATGTTATATATATACAAAATCATCTAAGTAGTGATGAGACCAAAGAATAAATCCCTTAATCAAAATATTAGGACTTACACCTTCCATTGATATGGCAAGAACCACGGTTCTTTTAGAGTTAGATTGTTGGGTAAATCCAAGCCCCTCAACACGAATATGTTCAAACCATGGAAATTAGATTTTAGGATTAATGGGTTGGTCTTATCTAGAAACATTTTTTTGTTAGGCAAACCTAAGGTCAACGTGGATAGAGGTGAAGTTGGGTCATATACATGGGATGTATAAAAATCAAGAGTTGATAACCCAATGAGTGTGTTAAATCGGCAGTTGATGGCATAAGCTGATAGTTGCATAACTGAATGCAATTAGTATGAATGATACCTACCGATTGATCTAAGGTGGCTTGTTGGGAAAACCCAAGGTCATTCTTGGTGATATTGGATATTGACCTTTTAAGAAAACTATAGGTTTCTCGAATTCGTAGTGAGGGCTATGTATTTGAATAAGAATAGCAGGAACTATAATGCATGTGATTAAAGTCCTTACCAATATGCATTAGTGCACATTCTAACAGTTTCTCTTGTTCTTCTAGGTTATTGAATCGCCACGATGTCTTCGTCCAGTGCGAACCTACGCTCTCTATTAGATTCCAATAAACTCACGGGACCTAACTTCTGAGATTGGCTATAAAATTTGAGAATTTTTCTCAAATATGAGAAACTAGGATATGTCCTATTTGAATCACTTCCTGATCCTACTATTTTCGATGCATATGATGAGAATAAGAAAGTTTACAGGAAGCTACTAGATGGTAGTAAGTTGGCTAGCTGTATAATGTTGGCTCTATATCTCTAGAACTGTAAAAGTAAAATGAGGCTATAGATCATCATACCATAGTCTACTATCTAAGGGAACTGTTTGATGAGCACGCTTGATATGAGAGGTTTGAGACCTTGAGGTTTCTTTTTCATTCTAAAATAGCTGAGGGATCATCTCTAGTGCAATATAAGCTGAAGATGTACGAATACATTAAGAGCTTAGCTAGTTTGGGTTTAGTAATGGATCATGAATTAATTATAGATTTAATTCTAACTAATTTGACTAATAGTTATTCATAGTTTGTGCTTAACTATCGGATGAAGCAAATATCCACATCGATACCTAAGCTGATTAATCGGCTCAAAACAATAGAGCAAACTGTTAAGAAAGATAGCAAGGCTGTGATGCTGGTGGACTCTCCTTCTAATTCTCGCAAGAAGAATCAAAAGAAGAACAAGAAGTCCATAAAGCCAATAGGAGGTGTTGCCAAGAAGAAAACACAAAGGAGAGAACATAAAAAGGGATATGCTTCTGTTGTAAGAAGGAAGGACATTGGAAGAGGAACCATAAAGCTTATCCGAAGTCGTTGAAGTAGAAAAAGGCATTAGATGCCCCATTGTCTACTTTAGGTATGTTATTTGTTATTAATGTTAATACTATTTCTGATCATAACATTTGGGTATTAGATACCGAATGTGGCTCACATATAATTATTCATATACAGGGTCTCATAGATAGTAGACCACTCAAGAAGGGAGAGATGGACCTACGTGTGGGAAATAGAGCAAGAGTTGCTACATTAGTTATAGGAAAACATGTTTTAGAGCAAGAATTGCTACATTAGCCGTAGTAACATATGTTTTAGAGCAAGAGTTGCTACATGGGCTAGAGGTAATCTTAGATAATTGCTATTATGTACCCATTGGGACAAAGAACATTGTATCTATTTTATAACTTAATAAAGCAAGATTTTATTTAACTTTTTCAAGAAATGGTTGCTCAATTAAGTTGAATGAAATATTATATGATATTGCTACATTGTGCAATGGTATTTACATATTAGATACTTGTAATCCAAATTTAAATATCAATGACAATAAAAGATGAAAACGAGATAACTTAAAATCATCTTACTTATGGCATTGTCAACTTGGCCATATAAGTGAGAAACGCATGACTAAGCTACATAAGAGAGGTAGTTTAGGGTCATTTGATTATATATCATATGACACATGTGAATCTTGCTTGTTACGCAAGATGACTAAATTATCTTTTAAAGGCAAGGGTGAATGAGTGAATAGGTTATTAGACCTAATATGTTCTGATGTATGTGGTCCAATGTCCATTCATGCCGGAGGTGGTTTTATATACTTCAATACCTTTATTGATGATTATTTAGAATATAGGTATGTGTATCTAAAGAGATACAAGTATGAAGCATTTGAAATGTTCAAACAATTTAGACATAAAGTAGAGAAATAGCTCAGTAGAAGTATTAAGACAGTTCAATCAGATGGAGGTGGTGAATACTTGAACGAGGAGTTTCTAACTTATCTCAGAGATAATGGGATAGTACCCCAGTAGACTCCAACTTACATACCGCAACATAATGTTGTGGTTGAAAGAAGAAATTGAACCTTGTTGGACATGGTAAGGTCAATGATGGGCTTAGCAAATCTACCAAAATCCTTTTGGGGTTATGCATTGATACTGTTGTTTATGTGACAAATAGAGTCCCTTTAAACTTTATTGAAGTTACCCTATTTGAGATAAGGACTAATAAAAAGCCCTATCTTTCACATATGAAAATTTGGGGTAGGCTGGCTTACGTGATGCGGATTCAATCTGATAAGTTTGAAGCAAAATCTGATAAATGATTGTTTATAAGATATCTTAAGGAAACAATTGGATATCAGTTCTATACTAAAAGGTTGTTTATCTCAAATAACATTATCTTTTTAGAGAAAGAGTTTCTTCTGAGAGAAGAGAGTGGTAGCAAAGTTTCTTCTAAGAGAAGACAATGGGAGCAAAGTTGAACTTGATAAAATTCATGATGCTTAAGCAGATGCAGATCAACTGCCTAAACTTGAAATTGTTGTTTATAGAGATGAGATAACAATTAAACCTTCTAACACACAAAATGTTCGTAGGTCAAATAGGATACGCAATGTTCCAAAGAGATATGGGTTTCTTATAAGTGAACAAAATGACGTATTGCTAATAGAGGAAGATAAACCTACAACCTATGAAGAGGCTCTGAAGAGTTTGGAGTCTAAAAAATGGCTTCAAGCTATGAAGTCCGAAATGGATTCCATGTTAGAAAACCAAGTATGCACTTTGGTTGACCCACCTGAAGGGCTAAAACCTATAAGCTGTAGGTGGTTTTTCAAGAAGAAAATTGACATGGATGGTAATGTGATTACCTATAAAGTGACACTAGTCGCTAAAGGTTATCATCAAATATAAGGAGTTAATTATGACGAGACATTTAGCCTTGTATTCATGCTTAAATCCTTTAGAATACTTCGAGCCATTGATGCTCATTATGATTATGAGATAAGGCAAATGGATGTGAAAATAGCTTTCCTGAATCGAAATCTAGTTGAGGATCTATATATGATACAACCTGAGGGCTTCATATCCAAACATGAAAAAAGGTATGCAAGCTTTAGAAATCCATTTATAGATTGAAGAAATCATCTAAAAGTTGGAACATCCGATTTGATGAGACAATCAAAAAGTTTGGTTTCTCACAAAATCCTGATAAACCTTATGTGTACAAAAAGGATAATGGGAGTACTATCATATTCCTTATGTTATATGTGGATGTCATATTTCTACTAGGAAATGATATCTCAAGTTTGTAATCAGTCAAAATTTGGTTGTCCTAGAATTTTTCCATGAAAGAGCTTGGAGAAGCAACTTATATATTGGGAATAAAGATCTATAGATATAGATCAAGGAAGTTACTAGGTATTTCATAGTCGACATATATAGATAAAGTGCTAAAGAAGATTAGTATGGAATAGTCTAAGAGAGGGCTTCTTCCTTTGATTCATAGGATAAAACTCTCAAAATCTATGTATCCCAAGATGCAAGATGAGAGGACTTGCATGAGTATGATCCCGTATGCTTCGGTAATAGGATCAGTCATGTATATTATGTTATGTACAAGACCTGATATATCGTATGCTCTAAGTGCTATGAGCAGTTATCAATCGGATCCTGGTGAGTGTTGTAAGGCCCTAAATTGTACCCTAGTTGGAATGTTACATGTTCATGAAAGTACATGTATGACAGGTGTTAAAAATTGTGATATGAGAGAAAAATGCATATAACTTAAATTTTGGTTTAATGGATCATACTTAGTGAATTGGAATTAATTGACATCATTAAAGAATTGGGCTATTAAAATATACATTTGAACTAAGAAAATTGTTAAGTTGCAAGATTAGTTAGTACATGAAAATTAGAATGACTAATCCTATGAGTTATTGACAATTGTATAGCTAATAAATTAACATTTGGCAACATTGGTTGAGTGACAAGTGGAGCAATCTTAGAATGATATGTGAACCTATGAGTTATTGACATTTGGCATAGCTAATGCATTGACATTTGGCAACATTTGGTTGAGTGACAAGTGAACCAATCTTGGAATGACATATGGACCTATGAGTTATTGACATTTAGCATAACTAATGCATTGACATTTGGCAACATTGGTTGAATGACAACTAGGCCAATCTTGGAGTGATATGTGGACTAATCATTTAATGACATATGGCAGCATTCATTAAGTAGCAAATGGCTTAATAGATGTGTGACTTTTGGCAGCTTAGGGGAGGGAGGGGGGAGGCAAATATGACACATGTTTTGCTGACATGTGTGCTCCTCCAAGATTAGGACACCTAGAAATTTAGGTGCCAAAGTTGCTCGAAGTTTTTGCAACCTTCATTAAAACATCCCTACTGAAACTATCCCTCTCCTTCAATTCTGAAATTTTGCTGCAAATTTGTGCATTATCACTTCAAATTCTTAGCCAAATATTGCATCAAGATAGTAGATTATGTTATCTTCTATGATGTATTGATTTTAGACTTGTGTTGGTTGCTTGGAAGGACTGGAATTGATGAACAATGGTGAAAGGGTGTTGAAGGTGTGTGACAATTGTAGTGGTTCCATTGAATAGGCATCAGTATTTTAGCCATAACTTGACCTGTAGATATCCAAATGGGGTGATTTTAATTGTAGATTGAACTACATCTATATTTATACAATTTTTATAGAGGAATGAAATTTTAGTTCTAAAATTTGGCTTGTATTTGAATACTGGTTGCTGTCCCTGTTTGAGAACAATCTGTAGTATTTTGAGTATAAATTTAAAGATACTAAACCAACTTACGTGAAATTTATGTCATTATAAAATTAAGACATAAGGGAATGAAAGGAACTGATAAGATCATAGGCAAATATGGGAATTAAGGGAAGAAGAAGGACCAATATGCAATTTTCCAAAAGTTAACTCATGGAATAATAAGATTAAAACATGTGTATCTAATTGAATCATGACACATGGTCTAATAGAATTATAACATATTGTCTAATAGAATTGTAACACGTAATCCAACAACATTGCAACACATGGTCCAATAGAATTGTAACACGTGGTCTAAAGGGGAATATAACACATGATCCAAGAGGATTGTAACATATGGACCAATAAGATTGAAACATGTGTTTAAGACTAAAAAATTCATGAAAAGGCATATAGAAAGGGGAGGGACAAAATTTTGATGGCTTAACTTTATGTTTTTCTCCTCTCCATTTCACCTTCTTCATCTTATGTGTTCTTGTGAATACCAATGTGTTTCAAAAGGTATATATGATGTGAATTGATTATGATTGTTTACAAAATTGGAACTTTCTGTCATGATATGGAATGTGTAAATACATAATGCCTTTAATGGTACATTATTGCAAATGTTTGTGCTTATAAGGTATGATTAGTTGGATGTGCATATATATATGTTCAAGTTGATGAAAGTGGAATAAAGGCATAACAACTTTTGCTTAGGATTGTTAAAACTGTCAAATCCTAGTCAAGGGTAAATAGGCATGCCTAGAAGGGTTCGTAACTGCTCCTGGACACCTTTAAGGTGTCAACACTTTGGTGTCTCCTGATAATGACACTTTGCTAAGGCATAAGTCTCTCCTGATATTGACACTTCAGTGTGTCCTGATAAGGACACTTCGGTGTCGAGACATAAGCCTCTCCTATTCTGTGATACCAATAGGTATCTCTTGTTTTGGTCCCATTACCCACTTTTGTAAAAATGATTAAGAAGCTAACTAGTTTTGTGTTCTGATAAATGTTCAATTATGATATAAGCTAAATTCAATTATGATACAGTTAAATGTTGTGCTGATATAAGCAAGATTTGTTCAGATATTTCAAAGTTCTGTATTGTGATTCTGATATTCTATTTGGATATTTATAAGTTTGACGTAAGTATATTCTATTATGATATGTGCTATTTTGTTCTGATGCAAATGATATTAGAATGTTCAGTAATTTGAACAATTAAAGTTTTTCTAAAATTTGTTAAGATTTAGTGTATGAATATGCTAGACAACTGTTGGAGACAATTGGCAGTTTATATATTGTTTAGTTACTCACCATTAAGCTATGTGCTTAGCATGGTGGTTTTACCACATTTAGTCATATAAGTGAAACACTAACCTATTGTGGTATATGTTAGAATAATTTTATTATGTCTATTTAGGGATGGATTGAATGGGTTGTTGGTATTGACTATGTGCTAGGAAAAAAATAAATGACGAATGAATTGGTTAGTTTTCTGTCCTATTTTTGGATTTATGAAAATATTAGTTTATTAGCTATTGCATGAATGAGTTATGTTGGTATTTAAATTAAAATTGATGAGGAATTCACGCTAAAGATAGGTGATATAAAGGTGTTTTCAAATCTGGAAAATTTGGGGTTGTAGCTGTGATTGTAAGAAATGAATGGGAAAGAAATAAGTGAGCCTAAATGTAACCGATATGGAAGTTAAATTAAAGTGAAATGAATTAACTTTAAAGGACATGAAATCTGGAAAAGTTTAGGTGTTAGTGGTGTCTCTAAAATTTTAAAATTCGTGAAGTATTGAAGGAAGTAAAGTTATACAAATTAGTGATGTTGATGACAAATTCTGGAACTTTAGTTTCAGCCTTGTGTACATGTCTAACCAGCTGAGAAAATTCAATCTATATTACTGTATTTGGACTTAATTAAGGCTAGTAATGAGCCTAGATTGTTTCTTCATTAATTGGTTAAGAGCATGATAAGGATATGTAGTTAATTGATGACATAAACTAAAGAATGGACTGTTTTGATGTGGTTCTATTCAAAGCTAGAAATTATGATGTGTTATAGGAATAAATATGTTCTTTTAATGCAAATATGATCTTAAGTACATGTGTAATGCATATAAAGTATGGATGAATGAGCACTGAAGAACATAGGGTAGTTATGAATGAGAATTGGGTAAATGTATAAATACATATTGATGGAAAAAGTTTGGTGAATAAAGATATCTAGCTTGCTGAAAATTTCATATTTGAAGTAACAATTCTATGTGATATAAAAGCCTATTTGATCATGAAAATTTACAAGGAGAAGTGTAACATATAGTTGATGAATTTGGAGTAAATCAAACTTAATAGTATAAACCTGATTGCAAAATGAGAGTATACAAGTCATAATGTTTGAATGGTCTTAGGGTATATAAGCACACATTGTTTTGTATAGTAGAGAGATTGATTTACATTGGATATTGTAACATGTATAAGTGATTTGTAAAGGCTTATGATACCATGTTAGCGCAAATTTGATAAGTCAACTCATAATGGATAAAATTTAGAATTGAATAGTCAAGATCTATGCATAAGAATACGTACCCAGAAAGTAAATTAAGTATGCATTGAAACATGATATATATATATATATGTGTGTGTGTGTGTATGTGTGTGTGTGTGTGTGTGTGTGTGTGTGTGTGTGTGGGCGGGTGTGAGGGAGTGTGTGTGTGTGTGTGTGTGT
>JAOSBN010101839.1:0-11276 GCA_027563595.1 Erythroxylum suave
GTGATTATATGAACTGTATGTGTATGTGATTGAGTGAGCCATCGAGGATGGTCACTCACTGAGTTTGTAAAAACTCATCCAAAATTTTGCAATATTTTTTAGGCTCAAAAGAGTTACCCCGTTAGGCTAATGGGAGTATAACCATTGCATTCAAGCAAGAGATAGAGGTTAGGATCAGTTGGCATCTGCATAATTAGTTTCATTAATTCCTTTCTTGTATAAAAGAATGTATTCTGAGGTTTTTGTATCATGTTTATTGATCATATCTACTTTTGTAATAACTTTCCAAAATGAAAAGGGTTGTAAATGAAATTAATTTTACGTGCAATCATTATATATGTGATTAAAAAAGTTTATGATTGAAACGAGCCCGAATTGATTATTGATTTTACGCAAAAGTGTGCATTGCTTTAAAAAAGAAAAGAAAAAAGATTTTTGTAAAGAGATTTGACTAACTGAGTGCTCTAGCATGTCACCCTTACAGGGCTCAGACTTGGATATCACTTATGATGTCGGGTACGAGTCTTGCGGGATTGGGGTGCTACATCAAGTTATATAAAGAGAGGCACAGGAAGTGGCATGATGGTCACATCAAGAAGAAAGAATTTAAGAGTGGAGGTTTGGTCCTTTTGTTCAATTCAAAACTTCAGCTGTTTCCCAGAAAGCTTAAGTCAAGATGGAGTGGAACCTCTAAAATTCTTCAAGTGCTTCCCCATGGATCATTGGAGTTGGAAAATGATAAGGGGGAAATATTCAAGGTTAATGGGCATCGTTGCAAACCATATTATGAAGGGACATGTCCATAAGAAAGTGACGTTATCTCTTTCATTTCTTCCACTCTTTTATGAATGAATGAAGAATGGTCAAGTTAATGACCTTAATTTAGCATGTTTACCTTTATTTTGATTGTCTTTGTCTATTCAAATGTTTGAATTGAGTTCGATTGATATCAATTTTCTTGTTGTTTGAATTTCAACTTTTTTTCTTTTCAAATTTCTTGTTGATGATATTACCTTGATATGTTTGTAGGTTTTGGGATCATGGAGAATAAATGTAAATGTTGGAAGAAGGTTTAGAAGTGGAAGAATCACCAATTCCCACTTTTGTGGCAATTGAGTTTATTCCCACGAGCATGAGAAATCTCTCCAGAAACTTTCTTGAGAGAGATCCTACGATCGTGGTAATTTTGGTGATTCACATGAGCATGGGAATTCTCTCTAGAAACTTAAAGTTTCCCTCCCCTATTTTCTCTCACACATTCTCAAAAATTTCACTCCCTCTCTCTTTAACCCACGACATTCTCTCTTCCCACTCTCTAACACTCTTCATTTTCCTCTAGATTCTTAGTACATTCTTTTTCTATTCTCATTAATTTTACAATCCTTTCATCTTTTCATGCATTAATAATTCAAAAACATAATGATCCGGGCAAGATTTTGCTCTCTCTCTCTCTAAAATACAAAATTTACTCTCTCTCTCATTTTTATAGATTTTCTTCTTACAATGGCACCACCAAGGATGATGATGGCAAGGAAATTGGTCGACGAACTCTGCCTGTAAGTTTTTGGTGAAAGTAAGCCTTACCTAGCTGGAGCTTGTCGAGCCCTATTCCCAATTTACTCAAAAAAAGATGGTGCACGTATTTTGATTTTGAAGTGTTAGAGAACATAGTAGTGAGATGACAACTTTAGCAATTAGCTGTAAGCGTAGGGTGGAGAATTTGCATACAATGCCACATGATATGTTTGACATATCATACTTAAGGCGCTCCGAGATTATGGAGTCCCATTCTATAGAACTTTACAATCCTCATATGTGTGTTGTAGTGAGGAACAGGAGGGGCCAAGATATAGCTGCTTCCCAACCTTCCACCTCCCAAATAGCCCTGAAGCCAAAGCAAGAAGTAGTAGAGGCAGGATTGAGTGCATCAACAGAGGTCAGCTGATTTCAACATATCCTCAACTAGATGCCCTCTAACCAACAACAGATGACATCGCAAATCAATGACCTCAGAAGAAAAATGTGGCAAGTCCATGAGGAGCAACACTGTTTGAAGAAGAGGTTCCTCAACTTCTACCGAGGGAACAACTTTGAAACTCCTTCACCCACAACGTCTCCACGATCATCTCCATAAGCTACTTCTTTCCTTATACTTTTATTTTTGTTATTTCTTTTGTTTGGTTTCATATCATTTGTGTGTGTTATGTCTTTTGTTTAGTTTGATTTCTTTTGTTTGGATTTATGTCATTAATCTAGTTTTAATTTCTTTTATTTGTTTGTTTCACCTTCTTTTGTTTGGTTTAATGTCATTTTCCCTCATTTGGTGGTTGACTTGTCACATTGAAGACAATGTGATCTTTAAGTGTGGGGAGGTGACATCACAACCTTTTCAATTGCATTGTGTTCATTGTGTTAAATAGCGTGCATGTTTAGGCAGAGCATATGGCAATGGAACCAAACTTGAATCACTCTGATGAATACTGACATGAAATTACACCTGCTAGCTGGAATTAAATTGAATGTATGCTTGAACTCGGATTAGGCTACTTAAGTAGAAAGTGAACTATGTTAAGTGATGAAAAGTAGTTGGATGCATATGCTTATTTATAAATTGACATTTGAGCAATGAGGTAGTGCAAAGATGCATAATGAGTTTTCATTTGGGCCAAAGTGAGAATTGAGCCATATGACTCCATACATAGTCATTCTGTTTCTTTGTTAAGTGATACTTCCTTAGGTTATTACCTTCAAAACTTGTTTTGAATCGGTTTGAGTCTACTAGATGCATGCTTAATAAAGATGATTAAGGAGTTTTTTAGTGTTAAGCCTTAACTTATATAACAATCCTTTGTATTATCCTTTTCTACCCCTATTGAGCCTTAAACACTTGAGGGAAATGAGTGAAAATTGTGACAAAGATTCTTCTTTTACATCTTTACTTATCTTTGAGTGATGGTGTCAATTGTTGAATTTGCTTATGTACACTAATGAAAAAGGTAGTCATGATATGTGTATTAACTTAATATTTGAGTTGGCTTGAATTTGAGGGATTGTATGATTTGATCTTTGTAAAAATGAAGTGATAGAATTGAGTGGTTGTATTTATTTTTCTCGAGGACAAGCAAAGATTTAAGTGTGGAGATGTTGATAGGTGTGCATTAGTATATGTTTTTCTAGGTAATTGGCATGCGCTTTCTTGTATAATTGTTGATCATTGTTGTAGTTTAGGATTCATTTTGTATGATTTCATTTAGTTTGATTTCCTTTGGTGTTGTTTTATGTTGGTGTTAATTTAGGGTAAGAATTGACTATTTCTACGTAGGAATGAAGAGGGAGCAACTTAGAGCTTGAGCCAGAGATCAAAGAGGAAAAGAAAGGGGGAAGTTTTCTGTGGGCAATTCTCGCGATCTTGAGAATCATTCCAATTCCCATAATTGTTGGAATTACAATCCGAATCAATACACGGGGCTTCATTAAATGTATTCGACTATTAAAGGATAATTAAGCCTCTATATGAAGGGGGAGACAAAACCCTTATGTAGAAACACCATCTTTGAGTGAAGAACACAATATTCAAGTCTTGAGGAAGGTGAATATTAAAGGATTATCATCAAGATTGGGGAAAATAGCACGTCAACATCCAAAAGTCCGGATTTTGGAAAAGAAGAGAAAAAGTTTCCTTTATTCAATTTTCTGTGTTTTTACTTCTTCTATTCTTTGTAAGATGGTTTATTTGAATGTTGATGATGTTGTAGAGACCATGCTAGGCTGAATAAGTTTTAGGGATTGCTTTTGAGCTATTTTGTTAAACTCCTACTTTATTGAATTGAATGACAGTGTCATTGGTGATTGTTGACTTTATTTGTTATCTTGCAACAAATCCAGAGAGTGAGTAAGATTAATTGTTTAGGATTCTACAACAAGATTTGGTAGTTGTTGATGGTAAAACCTATTTACTTATTTCATTCTCAAAAATCGCAAGTGAATGGGTAGTGACTTATAGTTAAAAAAGAGTGGATATCGATCCCATAGGGATTGATACCTAGACATCGCTTAATTTAGACACAAATTTTTTTAAGAAATGAAATTGTTAAATGTGAATAATATAGAAAATTAAATTAAAATTAAAAGACTAATGTAAACAATGAATAATAGAATAATTACAGAAAATCTGAATTCAAGAATCTAAATTCTAGAGATTACTTTTCCCTTATTTGGTCTCCCTTTTATTTTATTGATTGAATTATGTCTCACCATAGATGTTCAAATGTACTAATTACCCTCTCTCAAGGTGTAACTATTTGTCCCTAATTGAATTAACGGGAATCGATTGAACGATCTCTTAACTTACCCAATGACTCTACCGATTCAACTAGTTATTAAGCTATCCTATAGGTGATCAATTGACTAGTAGAGATCTCTCTTCTAAATATTCAATTATATGATGATTTTCAGTCTATAGGTCACTAACTCTCATTATAAAATCTTACAAAAATCTCATTTTCACTCACTGTCTCAATTTGTTGCAAGATGACAATTAAGAGCAACAATCAACAAAGAAAATTGCATTTAATTCAATAAAATAGGACTTCTAACAAAATAGTTCCAAAGCATTCCCTACAATGAAATCAACCTAACATGATCTCCATAACATCTTAAACAATCAAATAAACCATTTTTACAAAGAATATAAGAGATTAGAATGACAGAAAACGGAATGGACATTCTCTTTCTCTTCTTTTCCAAAATTTGGAATTTTGGTGTTAATGTGATATTTTGCTCAATCTTAATGATGATCCTTGTCTTCAATCCTTCCTTAATTCTCCAAACATGTGTTCTTCACTCGAAGATGGTGTTTCTACAGGTAGGTGTCATCCCCTTTGAAGATGGAGGCTTATTAAATAGCACAAAAACCCTAGGTTTAGTGAAGTCTCACAGATTGCCTTCGGATTACAATTCCCAAGCCTGTGGGAATTTGCCTGATTACCACGAGCATGGGAATTGGTCACAGAAACTCTTCATTTCTTCTGTAATCCCCACGTTTAGTGGGAATTTGCATGATTCCCATGAATGTGGGAATTGGGCACAAAACCACTCTTCTTGTCTTTTCTTCTTTGATCTTTTGTTCAACCTCCAAGTTGCTCCCTCTTCTTTCCTACACAAAAATAGTCAATTCTTATCCTCAATTAGCTTCAAACACACAAGAACAACAATAGAAATGAAACTTTAATGAAAACAAACAAAATTAATCCCAAGCTAGAACAATAAATAACAATTAGACTAGAAAAAACATGTGAAATTCCTATCAAAACATATCCTAATCGAGACCTATCAGCAGCCTATAGACATACAATTATCACGTTAATTGATTAGCTAGAAGAGAGGTCCCAGGGAATTCAATTAATCAACCATAGGATAGCTTAATAACTAGTTGAATAGGTAGAGTCATTGGGTAGGTTGAGAGATTGTCCAATTGATTCCCTTTAATTCAATTAGGGACAATTAATTACACCTTGAGAGGGTAATTAATACATTCAAAAATCTAGGGTAAGACACAATTCAATTAATAAAATGGGAGGGAGACAAAATAGGAAAAAAGTAATCTCTAGTCTTCAAATTCTTGAATTCCAATTTTCTACAATTTTAGCATTGCCTATTACTTTGTGTTAGTCATTTATTTTTAATTTAATTATTCAGATTATTTTGATTAAACAATTTCATTTCTCAAACAATGTTTTGTCTAAATTAAGTGGTGTCTGGGCATCAATCACTGTGAGATCGATATCTGCTTTTAGGCTACAAGGCAATACCTGTATAGTTGTGGTTTTTGAGCGTAAAATGAATAGATTGTGTTATACAGTTATGCATCAACATGAATCTGAAAGAAATAACTGTACTCAATACAAATTGTTTAATGTTGTACTTAGGTTCGATGAGCATATGAAATTGACTGTGCATCATGAATAAATGATATTGATAGCATATTTTAATGCCTGATCAGATAAAGGAATTTGAGACCTGAGTGGCTGATAGTTGTGTTTTACATAATGTTTTAGAGTTTAATTTCTTATGCATTTAGTGTTAAAGTTAGTGTTGAGCATGCATTTAGAACTTAATTAGGTTATTTTATGTATTTCATTATGTTTATGGGTTAGTTGGAATTCTTAAGCATAAATTGTATATTTTTTGAGGTAACTTGATGTGGGTTCTAGAGTTGCAGGGCAAACAGGGAAGAGCGGTGAAGATTTAAAGAGTTTTGGGCTTAAGGACATAGGCCACGATTGTGCATATAGACCATAGCCGTCACAGAGAAGGAAGAAAAAGAAGAAACCAGGCTGCGATCGTGAACTATGAGCCACAATCATGACAAAAAATGACAATTCAGGCCACGATCATACATATCAAGTCACATTCGTGATAGAAAGCGTAAAGTGTCAGCCACGATCATGACATGCAGTGCCATGATCTTGCCTTACATTGGGCCGATGCGAAAACTCAATTTTTGGATTAATTTTCAGACCAGTTCGACCCCAAGTTTGCCCTAATGCTACAAGAGCATAAATAGAACAATCCTTAGCAATTGTCAGGGGGAAGAAGAGAGAGAAGAGACCTAAGCAAAGAGGTGAAATTACGTAATTATCCGAGAGCGACCTAGAGAGAGATCAAGTGATTGAGGAAGGAGACAAAAGAAGAGAGGCACAAAGATACACTTAATGCGACATACTTCCTAGAATAGGTGGTTTCCCTTGATGCGACATACTTCCCAGAATAAGTGGTTTCCCACAGTCGCAACCTCTGAGATGCATTCCAATAGTACTTTCAATTTGTATTTTAATTTCGTTGATGTATGAGAATTCAGGATTTATTGGAATACTTGTTGTTGAGTGTTGATCTTTTGTTTAAACTCACTTTTGTGGTGTTTTGTTCTTTAGATTAATAAAGTTTCTTTGATTATATTTATTTGATTTAATTATGATTCAATTTGATTCTTTATAACTCGGCAATAAACTGAGAGGGTATGCCGAATGAAAATCATCGATTTAGGCTAACAAGAGTTATGTAGATCAATAGGTAGAGAGTTGAATCAAACTAATAAAGTCGTGTAACGAGAGATCAAATATAGATTCCTGGTAGGTTAACAGACAACTGAGAACTAATTTAGGTTTTGGTCAATCATAAATTGATAGATTGCGATTCCATAATTTAAATTAGGGATTATCAATTAGGGTGAAGAATTAGAACTCGAGAGAGAGTAATTCACCCTAGGATCATCTAGGCCCATTAAGTTGGAATTTGCATAATTAAGTAGATTTTCTTTAATTGTGAATATGTTCCCCTTTCCTCTCATTTGGTCATTTCTAGGTTGATTGTCGGATTAATAGTGTGATTTTCTATTTTGTTTATTTCTTGGAGCGTAAATTTCTCATAAGTGATTCTTGATTAATTTTAATTTCTTCACTAGCTAGTTAATTAGGAATTGTGAACTTAGCTACTTTAGATTTTAGGTTTAGTTCCCTTCCTCGTCGGATCAATACCTGTGCACTTGTGGTAATTACCAAGGATATAAATAGTAAAACTTAATGCATGTAACCTTAAGTGAGTAAGTTTTTGGTGCCATTGCCGGGCAATGCGAATTTTAGTTCTTTAGTCTAAGGCTTTTCATCACCTTTTTTTTTGCTTAAAAAAAATTAGAGAAGGAGTTGTATACAAAGTAAGGACACAT
Organism: Erythroxylum suave; assembly: GCA_027563595.1. Lineage (NCBI taxonomy): Eukaryota > Viridiplantae > Streptophyta > Magnoliopsida > Malpighiales > Erythroxylaceae > Erythroxylum > Erythroxylum suave. Next base: position 7,724 of record JAOSBN010101839.1, read on the forward strand.
CAAGAAATTTTAGAGTGAGAGAGAGACATCTAAAGAGTGGAGTGCTAAGATGAGATAAAAAGAACGGTCTTGGAAGATAGATATTGTAGGGAGCAAGGATATTTTAAGAATTACAATCAGCCATAGTATGGTTGGGGAAATAACGACCTTTATTGGAATTTGTACACTTTGGGTTGGCAAAACCACCCCGAATTCTATTGGTCCAATAAGGTAGGGACTCCTTTAGGCCATCAAGACCTAACTGAAGTTCAATATGATGAATTTAGTTCACAGGAGTCCAAGGTAAACAAAATCATGGATAAGCTCACGATATGGAAGAGAACCAGAAGAGACTGGAAAAGAAGTTTGAGCAAGTGGCAGAAGATCATACATCTTTTATTCATAACTTAGAGGTTCGAATAGGCTAGCTTTCTAGGGAATTTTGTAAGCAAAGTGTGGAAAATTGTTTGCGCAGCATGAAAGTAAATTCAATAGAGCCATGTCAAGGTATCACACTTATGAATGGGGTAGAACTAGAAGAACCAGTGAAAGACAATGTCGAACTCCAACTTAATGATGACAAAGTGACGAGCAAAGTGTACAAAGAAAAGAATGTTAACCTTCCCTATTATTCACCAATGCTAAATATACCATATTTGACCATCGAAAAATCTTGGGTAGACGTCCCTGTAAAGAACCCTATCCTTTGGATTGATGATGATGAAGAGACATTCCATATGAATGATGAATTTAAAAATATGAGGGTTAGTAAGTCATTCAGGATAATTGATGTGTTCGAATATTATAAAGAATAAGAGGTAAAAAATAAATGACTATAAACATCGATTTGTAGGAAGCGATTAAATCTCTATTTCGGAAGCAGAAGAAGCTGAGGAGACGAAGGTGATTAAGGAAGAAGGAGAGCAACTCATCTTTATACAAGACAAACTGTTGGATTTAATGAAAGATTCAGGGAGTTTTGTTATTCCCTGTTATATTGACAGTTTATATGAAAAAAGGACCTTATTGACCTTGTTTTCCATAATGTTATCTATATTGTCCTTTTGATTATTCAGCAAATTGTAGCTTACTTATAAGCTACAAAATTGAGGTTAAGGGAAAACGGTGGAAGTAAGCCACTCATAATTGATCCAGGTTGAGTTTCAAAGGATGTAAGGTCAAGCTAATGACCTTAAATTAGCATGTTTAGTAGTTAGATTTAAATTATTGTGTAGTTAGGTTTGTTTTAATTCTTAAAATAAGTTTTGAACAATTTGGAATGGTTTGAATTGTTAATTATTTTGCTCTCTTGGATCACCTATAAGATAGGGAAACATTCTTGATGTTAAGCAGATTTGGTCTCAACATTATCTCCATCGCAACCTCCATCACTATAAACGGTTTCGTGTTCCAACCTTTTTCTTTTCAATTTTTTTTAGTATTTTCTTGTCATGTTTTCATATAATTTGTTTCTTTGCCCTTGGTGTGTTGTGTACCCTTCTCACATTGAGGACAATGTGTTGTTCAACTGTGGGGAGGTATTCCATGTTTTCTTTTGTATGTGATTTTGCATGATAGCATTAGGTTGCATTGTGAATTGTGTGAATGTGTCAATAGCTTAGATTGAGTGAAATTTTTTAACTTTGGATATAGTCTATTACTTTGTGAATGATCATTAGCTGCGAAATTAGTACATTAGGGCCTTGGATAAATATGCATCCTAATTAGGACTTAGTGTAAATTTAGCAACATCTAGATTGTCACATTCATTTATAATTTGAGGCCTTTTGGCTTAGGTAGCTTGACAAGTATTTTTCATGGAAACGAAAAACAAAAAGTAACAAGGTAGGTAATACATTAAAAAAAAAGATGTGTTAATAATCACTATTCCGCTGGCCCTTGGGTTATGAATAGAGAAAGTAGCCAGTTGAAAACGTGATATAGCTGAGTAACCAGATCGACACGCATCACAAATGTGTGCCTTCGTGTAAAAAGGCTATAATGATGTTTCAACCAAATTTTTAATAAATGACTTAGTCGAGTAGTCGAATCTACATTCATCAAAAAAATGTTTGCCTCTGAGTAAAAGACTAAGTCTAAAAAAAATTCTGTGTGACCTTAATTAAAAGCCTACTAGACTTGTAATAAGCTTGAATTTTCATAGATTCATACTTAGGAATAGTTACGAAAGCCTAAGGGACCGAAAAATTATCACTGTGTGTGTACAATTAAAAAAGGTAATTAAGTTAACATCTATGTCTTGATTTAGTTGTATATTGAGCCAAAGCCCTAAACAACGTATTTTGCTTGTTAATGATTTTCCATAATTCGAATAGTTGTGTCCAAGTTTAAATTTGTTTCATGAAAATTATAGCCATTTGCACATTATTGCATTGTGTGTATTATATGTTGTGTTATGTGCTGTTGTTTTGTTTGCTTGAGGACAAGCAAACATTTAAGTGTGTGGATGTTGATAGTTGTGTTTTGCATGATGTTTTAGAGTTTAATTTGTTATGCATTTATTGTTAAAGTGAATGTTGAGCATGCATTTAGAACTTAATTAGGTTATTTTGTGTATTTAAGAATGCTTATTGGTAAGTTGGAATTGTTGAGCTTAAATTATGTATTTTTGAGGTACCTTGATGTGGGTACTAATATTACAGGGCAAACAGGGAAGAACAGTGAACATTTAAAGAGTTTTGGGCTTAAGAACATAGGCCACGATCATGCATATAGGCCATAATTGTGACAGAGAAGGAAAAAAAAGAAGCAACCAGGCCACGATCATGTTCTTTGAGCCACGATCGTGACAGAAAGTGACAAGTTAGGCCACGATCGTGCATGTCAAGTGATGCTCGTGACAAAAAGGGTAAAGTGTCGGCCACGATCATGGCATGCAGTGCCACGATCCTGCCCTGTGTCAGGCTGATGCGAAAACTTGATTTTTTTATTAATTTTCAGACTGTTTTGACCCCGAGTTTGACCTAAGGCTGGTAGAGAACAAATAAAACAATCCCTAGCAGCCGTGAGGGGGGAAGAAGAGAGCGAAGAGACTTAATCAAAGAGGTGAAATTTTACAATTATCTGAGAGCGACCTAGAGAGAGATTGAGTGATTGATGAAGGAGATAAAAGAAGAGAGGCACAAAGACATGCTTGATGCGATGTACTTCCCAGAAAAGGTGGTTTCCCACAATTGCAATCTCCGAGATCCATTCCGACAGTACTTTTAATTTGTATTTGAATTTCATTGATGTATAAGATTTGAGGATTTATTGGAATACTTTTTGTTGAGTATTAATCTTTTGTCTAAACTCACTTTAGTGGTGTTTTGTTCTTGAGATTAATAAAGTTTCTGATGGGTGTCAAATCCACCAAAAATAATTCCCAAACACCAAATAAATATGAATTGCGCACAGTGGTAAGTGGGGTCGATCCACAGAGAATGGAAAAAATTGATTCTATTCAAATGCCAAAGAATGAATGAAATTAATAAAAAGGGGGTTTGGATTTTTCTACTAAAACCACTAACTAATCTGATCACTAATAAATTATCAACTCAATTAATATTAAATA
>JAOSBN010101860.1:0-11275 GCA_027563595.1 Erythroxylum suave
AGATTCACACTCCACCAAGGAATATTCTGCCATCTTCAACTACGCAAACGCCGATGGGTCCTCCACAAACTACACCCAGGGCAACTTTGGCCCCGAACTTTGGGGCGCTCCAACTCGCAACTCCCTACGCGTTGTCTCAACCATTTCCAACCCTCCCGACAAATGTGCCGATTACGTCGCCGAGCATTAACTCGATTCCTACACAAGCTCATCAGCCGCCTCTACCAACACCTTCCGAACCACCTTTGTCGGATTTCCTAGTCAATCCTACGACATCTAGTGGTTCATCATCAAGTCCGACTCACAGCCATCCTCCTGCATGCGGACCCATTCGGCAGTCTCCTCACTTCGAAGGTGACATCTACACGCCAAGGTTCAAACGACGCAACGCTGCAGGCAAGTGGGAAGGATGGTGCGGTTACTGCCAACCAGGCCGCTGGCTTGACCTCAAAAACAGCAGATACTGGGAGGACAAACTCCGCAACCATGGCATCTGCGCTCGAACCAAGACTTTCTTCGATGGTCCACTTCGTGTGCGTTGGGTCAGCGATCGAGGCACCATTTGGGAAGGGGACGCCGGAGATAACGGATTCGACATTGCCGGCAGGGAAGGTCTTGACGACGATGGCGTCGGACGCAAGCGAGAAGGACTGTGTGGAGAATGCAACAGTTGGGTTGGCATGGATGGAATGAGAAGTCGTGGGAAAGGACGGTGTGTGGCGTGGTGGATGCACGCATACAAGGTTTGTCAACCTCAAACTCAGCAAATCTTGGATTTGGACTAACGGACCTACAGTGTCATGAACAGAGCAAGTCGCGAACGGATGGAACCGGTACATTTGAACAGGCATAATTCTACAGCAACACTTTTAAGACACATCAACGGCGCAAGCCGAGGTTACGAACACGACTCTGAAGAGCCACGAGGGTTACATTTCTTTGGAGGATGACATGGACATATCGGAAAGGTACAGAATGGACGTGATGTCTGCTGCGACGATGATCTTCGATCCTACGATCCGGTAGTATTGCGTGCCTTAGCACGAGCATTTGATTGAGCGTTTTCTACATCACTTTGCATTTCAAACCAGCATAGCGAGGGAATGAAGACTGCATCCGGACAGTCCTTCAGATGCATGTCAGGAAATCAAAAACATGGACTATAGCTCCTTGTGTACGAGTAACGGCAGATCAAACGGTCGAACAACCCACAGTGATGATTATCGAGAAATGAGATTCTAATCCATACCTTGTCTCGCCGTAAATTGCACGGACGTCGACTTGCATTCGGCAACTGCCGTCCAGTCCCACGGGACGTCCTGTTCTGTGCTCGACACACCCAGACACCGCCCACGGTCGAACCACCACCAGATCAGCACCAGAGATCGGTTTCAACCGGCTGTTTGACGGAGCCATGATGAAATCCTCAACCTCCTGAACCACCCCCAGGCCTACCCGTGAAACACCTCCCGCAGGCCCACGCCCGTATCCTGCAACGTTCTCCAGTCTGCAGTCGTGTGTCCTCTGACATCAGTCTCATCTGCTTCTCGCTTCTCGTTCGCTGTGAATCGGGTGCTTTCTCACTCCCCGCTCGGACGACACCGATGGTCCACGGTAGACTTCGCGGTCTCAGCGCGACACACGCGACCGTTCCTGCATCCCGCCTGAGGTCGGTTCATGCAGGACGTTGTCGACGGGACAGATTACGAAAGTTGGTGGTTAGATTCTGTCGTGCTGTGCTCGTCTACCTCGGTCTGGGAAAATATTGTGGTCGTTGACCCACGTGCATCGCGAATTTTAATCGCCCGCCAATGACCAACGCGCCATGAATACAGGGTATTACATGCATGTTCTAAACCCCAGTCACTCGACTCGGTATGCGTCTTAGTTCAGCACCGGGTTCCTGCATAAGACTGTCCCTCGAGCGCAGCGACGCAGAGGGCGTTATCGCCTGGTAAGGCCGGGCCACGTCCACACAACTGGTGTCGACTGCAGCCCGTAAGACGGTGTGCTGGACCTGTGACCCGACCTCAAACGCGCGGACTGCACAGCAGCGATCGTTGCTGGGTTCTAGATCGGGGTGTTGCGGGCTTTGTCTTGTCTTTCTTCGGTGCTGTGGTGCGATGCTTGATGGACCGAGGCTTTGATGCTGTGCTCGGGACGGGGTGAGATGGGCTTGGAGCTGCTGGTCTGGCTTGGGCTTTGCGCAATTGTGTTCGGGTTGTGGGATTGGGTCGCTGGTGGGCGGGTTGCTATGGCATCGGACTGGACGGCGTGTAGGTCTACAGATGGGCAATCGTGTTGATTGGGTTGTGTACCAGTGACACGCCTATTGAGTTCACACTGTGGCAGGGCACGCGATCATATATGATAGAGAACAAGTCGATTGAGTCTGACTGAAACGGCTGAATCGGCGGGTAGCTGCACGAAAGGGTCTTCATTCATCAATTCATTCATGCATTTCTCTCCACCACTCAATGGTCAAGAGATGCCGTCTAGCTTTCCGAGAAACGCTCAAGTCAATAGATACGCCAGACACCTAGTATGCAGCCATCTCGGTTTTCGCTCTCTAAAGGAAGCTTTCCTGCTTCCATTCATTTTTCCATTCATTCAGTCGTTTGAGCAGTCGAACAACGATTCATAATGTCAAGGCTCTTGAACAGCTCGTCTGATGCTTGCAAACTTCTTTGATGCCACATACAATCAAGCTCTGTTAGGCCAGCCACAACGATCCATTAAGTGACTCTTCAGGGCGAGACATGCTGGGCGACAGCCTCCTTTGGAATTACACCCTGCGAGACAAAGATATCCACCAAACCCTGCAACGGCTCGATATCCTTACGTGGCAATAGATCGTAGTACATGGTGACGGTCATGAAGTGCACAAAGCAGCTGTTGAGCTCCAAGTGGCGATTGATGTGCCAGAATGGGTTGTCCCAGTGGTTGTGGTACAAGTGCGCGTAGCAGCGGAACATCTGCTTGACGATTGACTTGACGTCGTTGTGGTAGTTTTGCGGGAACCCCGATGATTTGCCGATCCATTCGTTCTGTACGCCTGCGAGTGCCGTCAGGGGTTGGTTGAGCGTCGTGGGACCGGCAGGGATGGGAGCCTGTGAGGAAGATGGAGTCATTGTGCCTGAGGTTGTGTTGTTGTCGCCGGACATGTAGACATTGGTTTGGTAGGACGGTGGTGGGTCGGTAGGGAAGGTGTGCGGGTCGTGAATTTTGCCAACGATCCAGCGCTGCACACGGACAATGTAGGAGGGCGCTGGGATCTTAGCCGGTCGCCCTTGCTCGAGCCAGGTGTATGTCAGTCTATGGTGTGTTAGTATGGATGATAGAATGCGGCTTCTCGTTTGGTGTCGTCGTACCGTCCTGCTGACATCGTCGGGCAGGTGTGTTCGTTGCAGACTGGTAGGCCGGTGCTGGTGTCGACTTCTTGTATTACCTGAAGCATGCCGACGAGCAGTCTGTTCATTTCGACCACTAGTGAGAGTCAGTGTTTGCTTCTGAGACGTCCGAGATCGGTAAAGGTACGTTGATGTGCCAGCCATTCTCCCAACTCCACATTCTTCGGCTGCGCAGTCAGAGTCAAGAAATTCCCTTTGACGGAGCATTTTGCGTATTTCTCGTTGAGAAATTTCTTTGGCTGTTCGTGTTCTGAATACCCTTCCGCGCTGTAGTTTGAGGCCATGGATGGGGAGTTCGCCAGGGGCGGGACGGGTGGTAGGTTGGTATTCAAGGGAGCGCCGTTGTTGTACGCAGCTTTCAGGTTCTGCTGGCTCTTGGTGTTGCCGCGGGCGAAACCTTGTCGACTGTTCGAGACGTCGTCAGCTGGGTTCACAGCTCGCATGAGAGAGTGGCAGTCGACCTTCCACTTGGCGTTAGCCGTGGTAGGGGGTTGATCTGCCATTTATGCAATGTGCATGTATGTCTGAAGCGGTGGGCGAGGGGTGTTTGGTTTGCACGACGTGGAGGGAAACTTACACGCTCTGGAAGAAGGTTGCCATTGTGCGAGGGTCGCAAGGTCGAAGGAGAAAGGCGTCGGTGTTCGGTGAACGAGTGTGAGGAAATCGACGTGTTCTTGTGAAGCCTCACAAAGAGACTCAAGATGGTTCAGCACGACGTGGATTCTCGTCCCTGAATGTCTGCGGGAAAAGGGTCTCCATGCCACGGAGAAGTGCTTAGGGCGGCAGGAGGGCTTGAACCCAGTCTGGGTTTATCTGGGCGTCAGACAACATGCCGCTTTTGTTTCGAACCTCGAGGGCGGTTAGCAGTTAGAGACGTCCGTTTCACTACAGACCAGTCATCGAGTACAACGTGCCCGAATTGGCATCAACAGAGAGAATGATCAGACCGTCTTGATATCAGCATGCAATTCCTGACCGAGAAAAAGGCGATCTGGAACAAGTCGGTGCCAATCTTGGGTGAATCTCATCATGGATCATGCAGGGCCTTGTCAATCTGAGGCTGGAAGATCATATCTGTGTCGATCGATGTATACGTTTCTATCAACTTGTTCCTGACTCAACGCTGTCTCACGGCCGAGATTTGCCTGAGCTTGACAGGTAAGGACTTGATGAAATCACACGACTTCTCCCACCAATGTCTCAGGTAGATCTTTTTTGACGACCATTTGAATGGTGAGCCTCCTGAAAAGATGGAAGCAACCCCTCTCACAATCTTCATTGACACATCTTCGTCCGCGGTAACAATCACTTTGACGTGAGGTTGTTTACCAACGATGTTCGAGCTGTTTGCCGGCCCTCGACTTTGACTTCTGTCAGACACGCTCGAGTTGTGCCCCACCGGACGCTAAAATCTTCCGTCAACGCCAGCCCCTAAACGTGGTTTCGGAACCGTGGTTTCTCTTTCTGGGGTCAGTGGGAAATTTGCTCGTTCGAGCGGATTTACAGACCGATGTGTTCTGAACGAGCGAACGAACGACTCGATTCGAGGATGAGCGATTGGCAGGAGTGTGAATATCTCTCGGAGGTGACTTGAGAAGACATCCTGACGGCTCACTACAGGAAGCAGTCGCGTCTCTCAGGGTGAGAGGAACCATACAGATGAGCTGTCAACTAAGCATGACACTTCGATTGTTCATTTCCCTGACGCTGCCAAAGCAATGGACCTGCTCTATCTCACTAACTGCACCTCTAGCACAGAGCAAGTTGTCTCCACAGGCTCTCCACCAGATCCAGGTTCTGCCATCACCTTTATTGATCTTGGCTAGTGGCGTGATTTCCCGTGTCGACTGCACCAGAGACGCTCATGTACGTTCGTGTTGGCCGTTCAATCCAGTTAAATTCACGTTTGTTTTACAGACGTGTTCTGACATCTTTGACACACAACTCGCCAGACAGGCGGGCAATGTTTCCGGAATTGAAGACATGTCTTGACATAGTCTTCACCAGAAGTGAGCAGGCATAATAGAGGCCCACAAAAGGATACCTTGCCATTCAAAAGCACCGTTCTTCCCATTCGATTTGGAAACCATCATCACACATTCGCTCGTTCATCTTTCCCATACACAGCACGGCTCGCCAGGCTTTTAGGGCCCAGTCATTCTTTGAGTCGTTTTTCACTAACACACAGTAAATATGCTTCGCAAATCTCTCCTCGCAGCCTCGGCTGCTTTCGCCCTGTCTGCCGCAGCTCCGGCTCCGGCTGCTGAGACATGGGGTGCCTGTAAGGAAGTCGTCGAGACTTACTACGGCAAGCCTGCCTGGGCCCCAATGCCAACTCAGAAGGCGTCCATGCCTCCCTACGCAGGCTATGAGCACGCTGGTGGCTCACCAGTTCTTGGTGTTGAAGAGTGGATCGAGTGGAGTGGTGAGGGCGGCTCGAACGACTTCAACGGTGGTTCATGGGGTGTATGGAACGGTAACGGTGGCGCTGGCGGCTATGGTGCCAACTACGGAGGATACAGCAAGCAAGAGGATGGATGGGAGGTCTATGTCACCACCACAGCTGTTCATCTGAACCCTCATCCATCTGTGTGGATGGGTAATGGCTACCATGGCGAGACATGGAAAGAGTATACGGTCACATGCACTAACACTCTTGGTGTGACATCAATTCACTATGGAGCGGGAGGTGGATGGGAGGTCTGGGAGACCGTCACAACTGGAAGTAACGGTATTCCATCAACTATGACCGTTACTGCTACCACTACTGCTACTGCTACCGTCAGTGCCACCATCACCGCTACCACAACCACTGGTGGCGCTATCGTTGGCCCAGGCCTTACATCGACAACACCCAGCAGCACTGTCAGCTTCACTACCACCACAATCAGCAGCACTGTGATCATCTCGCCGGTAACGACTTCCACCTCTAGCACTACCGGCGGCAACACTGTCGGACCAATTTTGACTGGTACTTCCTCTTCCACAACCACTCTGAGCTTCACTACCACTACTTCCAGTGGTACTGTGATCATCTCGCCAGTAACGACTTCAACAACCACCGATACAAACACTGTTGGACCAATCCTGACCAGTACATCATCTACCACCACTACGTTGAGCTTCACTACCACGACGTCAAGCGGCACTGTCATCATCTCACCAGTCACAACTTCAACCTCCAGCTCAACCACCACGGATACTATCAGCTTCACCACTACCACCTCCAGCGGTACCGTTGTCATCTCTCCAATCCTCACCTCCACTTCCTCCACCTCGACCTCCACCACCACCGACACCATCAGCTTCACCACCACTACTTCAAGTGGAACTGTCATCATTTCCCCAGTCACCACTTCCACTTCCTCCACCTCAACCAGTACCACTACCGATACTATTAGCTTCACTACTACCACCTCAAGTGGAACTGTCATCATTTCTCCAGTCACCACCTCAACGTCCTCGACCACTTCTTCCACCACACTCGACACCATCACCATCACTGTAAGTAATCAGCACTGCTGTACAAGTGTCGTTAGCTAACTTGCTTCCAGTCCACCTCTTCCACCACCACTGCATCGACCACTAGCAGTACAACCAGCACTACCACCGCTACCGGACCTTGTGCCACCATCACTGGTACCTACGTTGCTCAGGGTGCCAACACTGGTGACTTCGCTGTTGATGGCAACTACCTTCAGCTCCAGTCAGCCTTCGGCTCAGGTTACACTGCTCAATTCAGTGCCAACCGTCAGAACGCCCAGCAGTTCAAGATCCAGCCAGACTGTTCTCTTACCACTGCTGATGGCAATCTCTTGGCCATGGTTGGTTCCACTGCCAACCTCCACACTCAATACTTCTTCCCCAGTGTTGCGGCGGCTTCTGCTCTGGTCAACGTCAACTGGGAGGCGGATGTCTGCCAGCTCAACGCTGACAACACCTTGACCTGCACTGCCATGGGCCAGAGCATCTTCCAGGTCACCCCAGGCCAGACCACCCTGCAGCTCGGTGACCAGAACTACGGCGAAGCTGTCACCATCAACTTTATCCCTGTGCCAGGCACCGTCTTCTAATCCTGAGTTTTATACTTGCTCATGGATCAAGGACTCGTCTGCGATGACATGATGATTGACAAATTTGTTCCACGCCATGCTGATGCGAAGGGAAGTGGACTTTACTTCTGATAATAACAATGATTTAGAGGTCCTTGTGGAGGAAGCACTGGAGCCACGGTGGACAGTGAGCAGTCTCGTGGGGTGACTTTGTGTAAGCATAGGATCTGTCTCTTGATTTTGAAGACTTCAATAGAACTTGTAATGAGGTTCAATTGGAATGTTACAGACATAATACAATTTCTTTTGTTAGACAGTGAAGCATAAGCCTGAGATACCAGTATACGGAGAGTATATCCCAGATCGAGAGCCAGTCTGAATGAGATCGTTTGAAACCAAGTTTCTGGCATGACTTGAGGGACATCGATTGTGAAGCTCAAACCCTTGATGAAGGTAATCCATACTCATTTTCCGTGCGTTCTCCGCATCGTGTCCGACACGTTTCCTCCGCATGTGACTGCGCGCGCGAAGATCAGATTATTTCTCGATGTCCACCTCCTAACGAACCAAATCCTAAAATCTGTCATCTTCACAGATAACAACTTGACTTGATCCTATCTGGTGTCTGCGTACCTCTACAAGTTCTGGGCAACTCAAAATCTGCATATCCGTCTCTTCTATGCAATCGTCCTTCCACTTTCAACAAGCGCAATCATAGAATATGTCGGCCGAAGTAGAAGACCCTTTGAGCAATGGTCACCTTAACGGTGTATCTTCCGACGCTGGAGATTCACCTGGTGCAAATGCGAACGACGACGCCCTGGTGGATGACGACGAAGATCTGTTTGGAGACGAAGACAATGAAGAACAAGACATCGAAACGAGACCGTACGCGCATGCGAGCCTGATAACTTTTCAAAGTTGACATTGGAGATAGATCACAACGAAAACTGGACGATGAAGAGCTAGACTCGGGGGATGATGAAGGCAGAGCAGACAGGGTTGCAGCTACAATCGAAGATGATGACGAGGGCGGATACCAAAGAGCAACAACCCAAGTATCAGCCGATATTGCAAGGATACGATACCCAGCAGAGGGCGATGAGGTATGGGACACGTTCAGTATTTTGACGAACTTGCTAACTGCGTCTAGCTATATTTCTTGAATATGCCTCCCTACCTGGGCTTAAAACATCGAAATTACGATCCAGCGACATACGAACCTCCTACCCTTCCTCACGACGGTGTCGATCCGACGACGGATCCGAGTCGAAAGTTCTCTGCGTACTCTACCGCTACAACGTCCATGTTCTGGAGAAGGGATCCAAAGAATCAAGATCTGTTACAATCCAACGCCAGGATAGTCCGATGGTCAGATGGGTCATTGACCTTACAGCTTGCATCAAGACCGACAGAACACTACCGGATAAACACCACATCAGTCCGGCAAAAGCTGAAACCCGGCCAGAGCTATGAACCAGCAAAAGACTCACACATGTACCTGGCTGCAAGCCATGCAACGAACGGTATCGACCTGCAAATCATCCGACCCATCGACGCAACCATGAAGATCCAATCAACCGGTGAACAAGCAGACGAATCAGTCCTCCGCCTGAAACAATCTCTCGCGGCACAGCAACTAACCCACGACCCGCTGGCACGCTTCAAGATCGTTGACGAAGACCCCGAACTCGCGCGCCAAAAAGCCGAAGCCTTCGAGAAGGAAAAAGCACGCACGATGCGCAAACGCGAAGCCGCAGAGGACCGCATGATCTCACGCCGCGACCGAGCCCTGGGCCGAGCAGGAATGGGAATGGGCCGCAGCGCAGGCCTCTCTGTTGCAGGCCTCGAGGACGACGACGGCATGCCGAGCACCCGCACCAAGAAGCGCAGAAAGGTCAACCGCAGCGGACATATCTACAGCGACGACGAGGACCCGGACGAGCCGCGCGTCCGCACCCGCGAAGACGAGTACGAAAAGGATGGCTTCCTGGTCGATTCGGACGAAGAGCCAGAGATCTACGACGACGACGAAGAGGAAGAAGTCCTGGCCGAGAGCGACGACGACCCAGACCGCGACGACCTCGAGATCGAGGGTCGACAGACCGTCATCGAGGACCGGACCAGAGGTGGGGCGTCCAAATCGTCTTCGAAGCCGAAACGCTCGCGCATGGATGAGATCGAGGAGGAAGACGACGACGCTGAGGGTGAAGAAGATACGGAATACCTGCGACGGCAGAGCGCAGCGGGTGAGGGCAGCCCTGGCGGCGTTGCGGCTGGTGGACGGCGAAGAAGAGTCGTCAGCGACGAAGACGACGACGAGTAAAACTGGTGTCGCATGTCTCGTTGAGTTCTACGCATGTCGAGGAATTTCCAGCTTTGCACTGTCCATCTTCTACGGGCTACACTCGCGGCTTCGACCATAGATAGGTTGGCTGAAGCTACAATGCATTCTGACCTTACATGATCGTGGTATTGTGAGTTCGTACGTGACGATGACTCAGCGGTCCTCAAACATATCGGGCTTTCATCCAAGGTTTCCTGCCTGCGCTGACATACGCCATCTGTCCATTTCAGACTACGGCATAGCGGCGATGCAAATAAGTCATGGGCCTGAGTGGGCGTGTGGTGCCGTTCGATCGGGCATTCGTTGGTTCGCTCGGACATCCGCCGAGGGTGAACGTGCTACTATTCTACAGTCAAGCTGACATACAGATCAGACCCTGTTGAGAAGTGGATGATTGTAATTCGAATAGATGATTAAGGCTCAGTCGAAGCTCTGTTTGAGATGTATTCATTCGGTGTCCAAGAGGATTATTCTCGTGCTAGAAAGAAAAAGTGAATATACCCAACAAAGTCAAGTCTTGTTTGATTTACAGCTGAGCCCTAGACCAGCACTAAACTTCTCACTCCTCATCCAAAGCTGCCCGCAAACACTCCCTCTCCCACAGCCTTCCTGCACTCGCGACTAATACCTCGGCCTTCCTCAGCATCTTCTCCTCCAATAGCCTCTTTTTCTCCTGGACCTCCACGTCCGTCTCGCCCCTCTGTGCCTTCCCTTTCCATCCACTGACTAGCATCATGATGGGGACGATGTCTTTCTTTGGGTCTGCTTCGCTCAGTGCCCGTAGGCCCTTGAAACCGCTCTCGTACAGAAGGCGAGCCATGCGGCCCTTGACGAAGGTGACCTGCGCCATCTCGAGGAGGTCAGCGCGGGCGCCGGCGCGGAGGCGGTCGACCATATGTTCGAGGACGGTGGCGAGCATGGAAAAGCCTGCCCTTTGAGGTGAGGGTGTGGTTGTTGTGGGAATGGTGGGTGTTGGTGAGGCCATACGCTGGCAGAATTTGATCATGCCGGCAGCGAAGCCATGACAAGTTTGCGCGAGGTTTTGGATCGTGCCACGTGGGAGATTATACTTTAGGCTGATGGTGTGGATGGGCATTTCGTTGCAGAAGTCGCGGAGGGCGAAGGTCGTGTAGGCTCTGCGGTAGATGCGGGCGGTCTGGAGTGCGCTGGGAGTGTCTTCTTTCATGTCTGATAAGCCTGAGTTGGCCATACGGTTGACTGTTGCTGGGTTGATGCCAATGAGCCGAAGGGCGCGGAGAGAACTTTCATCGAGACTGTCGAGTTGGTCGCGGAATATCGTCCAAGAGATGTCTGAGGTGAGTGGAGTCGAAGGCGTTGGCTGCGGAATTGGTGTGAAGAGGTAGAGAATGTGAAGTTCCGTGTCCATGACGAAGTTCGAGAGGGCCCGTCGAAGGTCAGAATGGACGAACAAGCCATCTTCTGGTGTCAAGCTGGACGCGACAACG
>JAOSBN010101881.1:0-11274 GCA_027563595.1 Erythroxylum suave
GCCTCTCCAGGCTCTCAACCTTTTCTTTCTCTCACTAGAAAGATAGTGTGAGCTTTTGTTACAGTAGGGTTAGCTCTTTAAATATCGCACTATAGAATTTCTCTTTTCTAAGTAAGCACTTGAAAGCTAAGATATCAAATAATTTCTCAAGAGTGGTTGGATTTAGGTCATTTTAGAATGAGTTCAAAAAGGACTTATAGGTCTATAACTTTTATGAAGACCTCAATCACAGATTTTATCTTTTGTGTTTCGCCTATCGTCTGTGTTTCCTTACATCTATGTTTCCTTTTGTCTATGTTCCCTTTTCCTTTCGTCTATGTTTCCTTTCTTCTATGTTTCCTTGCTTCTGTCTTTCCTATCGTCTGTCTTTCCTTGCGTTTGTCTTTCCTATCGTCTGTATTCTGACATCATCACAGACGATTCCTTTTATCTGTGTTTTCCTTGCATCTGTGTTTCCTTACGTCTACCTTCTGACGTCATCACAGACGTTTCCTTTCGTATGTGTTTTCCTTATATCTTTGTTTCCTTGCGTTTGTTTTCTGACATCATCACAGATGATTCCTTTTGTCTGTGTTTTCCTTACGTATGTGTTTCCTTGCGTCCATCTGCTGACGTCATCACAGATGATTCCTTTCGTCTGTGTTTTCCTTACGTCTGTTTTCTGACGTCATCACAGACAATTCCCTTTGTCTGTGTCTTCCTTTGCGTCTGTGTTCTGACATCATCATAGACGATTCCTTTCGTTTGTGTGTTCCCTTGCGTCTGTGTTATGATGTCATCACAGATGATTCCTTTTGTCTGTGTCTTCCCTTATGTCTGTGTTATGATGTCATCAAAGACGATTCCTTTCGTCTGTGTTTTCCTTGCCTAACGCCTTATGCCTTATATCCTTAAGTGTCATACCCAATTGCCCTTACGCAATCCTATAACTTTAATACTTCAATTTAATTAATCTATGTCATAAAATCTTCCCAACATTGACATAATAATTAACTCCATAAAATAATCCCTTAAGGACTTCATAATTTATTTAAATCATGCTTATTCCTCAAGAAAAAAATTAGGGGGCCAACACTATGGTGTATGAAATTAGTTTTCTAAAATGGCAAATCCCAAAAGTTGTTGCATTTTCTCCAACTAAAGTTTTTACTAATGCTTGTATTAACTTCATTAGCTTTAAGTTTATAACTTTTAATAACCCTAATTCATCAATCTCCTGTAATATCTCTTCATCAGCTTTGTGAGGAGGAGGAGTTGTTTGTGCCATCCTATTCTTAATGAACTTTTATTTATTGCATCTAAATGAATAATTTGGAGGAAGAAATTTTCTGTGATTGTCAAACTAGGATGTTTTGGCGCCGTTTGGAAAATAAAAAGCATCAGGATCATTGTCATAATAAGGACAAGTCAATATCCCTGTTGTACTCCATCCAAACAACATATCATACATTGGGAAATCACTAATAGTCCAAATTATAAATTATATTTGGCTATGATGAATATTATTGGTCGGATTGACCAAAAGGTTGGAATCTATCTATGGATAATCCCAACCTAACATTTCAACTTTTATCTACAAACTAATAATAGATATTATTGAAATATTTCCAAGCGAGTGAATTCGATAAATGACTCATTGTTTCAACTCCCTGTTCATGTTCATTATGCCATCTCATATGAGACGCAGTAACATCAGAGCCATGTAGTCTTTGAAGTCTTAGAGTAAGCGGGAAATAATACATTCACTTCCAAGGTACTAATTTCTATTTCATAGTATGCTTTTTAGGTTTGAACCTAGATTGACCATAAAATTTTCACTCTTATAATTTCACATCATCTCCTCAAAACAACATACACCCCAATTTGCAACAATCAATTTTTTCAGCTAACAAACCAAGACCCCGGATAAGTTTCTTCATATTGCAAAAATTATCAACCATTGGTAATGACTTATTATAAATTTTATCAAAATTTTGATTAGAAATATGCCTTTCAGACTTTATGTACAATATTTGAGTAATTGAAGATAATTGAGTTACAATTTGGCTATAATTCTTGGACAACTGGTTGTAGTAAGTCAAAAAATTATTTTGCATGTGAGTTTGGTTCTTCTTTAAGATTTCTATATTTTCCTGAAAGATATAACCTGCTATATCATAAACCATTTAGATGTAAGGATTTTTATTTGCACCCACATTACTTGTTCTAAATCCATTCCCCCTTCAAACTTATTCACATTTATTGTCAAGTTATTTCATTACCTCTTGAGGTGCTACAAATTAATGACTCCCCATGTAGTATCCACTCAAAATAATTTTGAACAATTTTCTTAACAAATGGAGATTTACTTCATTAATAGGAAGAAAACAAATATAATTACGGTTTTACATAGACATATGATGTTTGGGCCATCTATATATGCAGGTTGAGAATATGCATAGTAAATAAAAATTTCAAATCTCACAATAAATTCAAGATTAATGAAACCATCAAGTGTTAATGTTGGAACCTCGCCCTTGCGAGTCACGTGTCCGACGTCCTAAGCGACATCTGGACGCGCATTCCTCAAGGGTGGAGAGCCCATACTAGCCAATCCTCAAAGTGGAATTTCATCTTGATCTCTTCAAAACAGTTTGTCCTATGACTTGTACTTATAGCCTATGTCTCTAACTGCTTCTTGATCCCTAATAACCACTTCTTGTTGAAAACCGTTATTTAGTTAAGTTCTGTAACTAACTCCGACTAAGTAACTATCCAATATACTGGCCTAACTTCTTCTTTGTATCGTCTGTATTTCCTTACGTTTCTCTTTCCTTTCATTTGTCTTTCCTATCATCTGTCTTTCCTTCCGTTCGTCTGTCTTTCCTATCGTCCATCTTTCCTTTTGTCTGTCTTTCTTATCGTCTGTCTTTCCTATCGTCTACCTTTCCTTTCGTCTATCTTTCCTATCGTCTGTCTTTCCTAACGCCTGTCTTTCCTTAAGTCTGTCTTTGCTTACATCTGTCTTTCATTGCGTCTGTCTTCTGACGTCGTCACAGACGATTCCTTTCATCTGTGCTTTCCTTGCGTTTGTGTTTCTTTGCATCTGTCTTCTGACGTCATCACAGATGATTCCTTTCGTTTGTGTTTTCCTTTGCCTCTGTGTTTCCTTGTGTCTATCTTCTGACGTCATCACAGACGATTCCTTTCGTTTGTGTTTTCCCTTGCGTATGTGTTTCCTTGCGTCTGTCTTCTGATGTCGTCACAGACGATTCCTTTCATCTGTGTTTTCTGTTACACCTGTGGTATGACATCATTAGAGACAATTCCTTGCGTCTGTGTTTTCTTACACAGCGAAAACCCCTGAAGCAGATTCCAAAACCTCTTGCAACCTACCATACTTAATGCAAACATAAATCTTTTCAACCACCCTCATTCATTCAATTCCAAGGACAAAATACACCAGAAAGATAAACACCAACTATTTTCCAAAGCTTCAAACACATTTGAACATCAAATGCAAGATGAAAACTTAAAAGTGGTCATAACAGACCCAAAATACATTCCATTCATATCAATAGGCAGAAGTCTTTACAGAGCTTTAATGACATTTCAAGCCACAATTCAAAATATACTTGAACTAGTAAAACTTAAAATGTGGCTAAAGCCTTGAATTCCCAAAAACCTAACTTAAAAATATAAAAGATAGTATGCTGGCTGGAGTGATGCCTTGACTCTTGACTCACTTAATCTCTTGCTTATCACCTCAATATGAGACAGAATTGGGAGGGGTGAGCTTAAAGCTCATGGGTAACGGATTTATAATGAAGAAACAAGCAAAAAGCATTTGCAAAACTCATTGCATTATACATTTGGAAACCATAATAATTTCTTATAGAAAAACTCCAAACACTGATTTCTCAAAAATTGCACTCAATCAAACAATTCATGAGCAATTATGAATCATGTATGTATCAAACTTGCTAACACATAAGCACATCAAAGTGGTCTGGAAGGTCCATAAACAGAATGAACTAACACATTTTCATATAATGGTCCTGTGAAGCCGTGAACAAAACGAACTAGCACAATCCCATTTAATGGTTTTTGTGTAGTTGTCAACATGAGGGAGTCCATAAAGGAGCTCGATACTACTAGCGGACAGGTGGGAGAAGCCTTTAGTCTAAGTGCACTTGACAACAAAAGGGAACAAACCAAACCCACATAACATATATTTCATGATCTTGTAAACTTGTTGCCCAAATGGAAATTCTTGGAAACTTACTTTTCATAGATATGAAGTATTCCGAAAACATGATTTTATAAACTTGCATCTTTTCAAAAAGAAATATTTTCAAAATCTTTTCATAAATTATCACACAATTCATGTAGCAATCATATAACAATTTTTCAATCCAACCAAGAGCAAATAAATGCACATCCATGAAGTAATTGAAATCATTTAATTTTCTTGATTTGGAAGAAAACATTAATGGCTTATTACTCAATTATAAACATGAATCCCACCTTGAAATCCTTGCTTATAAACTTGCTTAAGGATTTGTTTAAGGATGCCTTTCCTCTTGCTCCCTTGGCATCTCTTGATCCCTTCCTTGATTCCCTTCATAAAGGACAAAATTTTCATTCAATAGGAATTCAAATTTGAGAACTCATAGAACCAAAAGCATGAAATTGACCTTAGAATACTTAAACCCATATATTTCCCAAGTTCTTTAAACCAATAACCCTTCAAAACTCCAAGACATTAAAATTGACTTACCTTGAATCTTCACCAAATAATGAGATTTTTTGCTTTATGAAAAGCTCTTCCCTTCCTCTTTCTTTTTCCCTTCTTGAATATCCTCAAACTCTCTCTTTAAGACTAAGAAAAATTGTAACCTAGTCCAAAGCTCTATCTTTTTTTTTTCAATTTCACTGAAACCTCTCTTCCTCTCTCTCTTTTACTTTTTTATTATTTTTTCTCCTTCCTTCACATTTTTGGTCTTCTTATTTTCAAGACAATCTTGTCCTTTTCCCATTCTATCCTTAATGGGTGAGAGAATTCCACCTTACCTTTCCTTTAATGCCTTAATACTTCTAATCTTAAATAATCCACCCAAAATACCCTTGTGCATTCTTAATTCTTCAATTTAACTTATAGCATGCTATACCCTAACTTAATCTTAATTCTTCCATTTAATACTTCAAATTTTGATCAATCTATGAAATAAATCCTCCTAAACTTGAAATAAATTAAACTCCAATTGAAAAATGATTTACCTAACAAGATCACAACATATATTCACATCATGCTTACTAAAATAATTAAAAAAATTAGGGGCCCAACATTTCTCCCCCTCTTAAAAGAATTTCGTCCTCGAAATTATTACTTGAGTCATAGAAAAGATGTGGATACTTCTTCATCATAGCCTCTAGTGGCTCCCATGTAGCCTCTTCTATCGAATGGTTTCTCAGGACTTTTACTAGTTAAACTGTCTTATTCCTCAGGACCTTCTCCTTAGTGTCCAAAATCTCCACTAAAATCTCCTCATAACTGAGATCATCTCTCAACTGAACCTCATTGGTCTAAATGATGTGAGATGGATCTGATCTATATCTCCTCAACATGGAAACAAGAAAGACATCATGAATCTGTGAAAAATTCTGGTGGCAATGCCAACGTATAGGCTAATGGTCCAATCCTCTAAAGAATTTCATAAGGACCTACATATCTTGGGCTTAACTTGCCCTTCTTACCAAATCTCATGACTCCTTTCCAAGGAGATGTCTTAAGGAAGACCTTTTGACCGACTTTATACTCCATTTCCTTTCGTTGTGCATCAACATAGCTCTTCATTCTATCTTGAGTTGTCTTAAGCCTTTGCTTAACTAACTTGACCTTATCAACTATCATCTAAACCAATTCTAGTCCTATTAGCTTCCTTTCTCCTTCTCCATCCCAGCATATAGGAGTCCTACATCTCCTCCCATATAGCACTTCATAAGGAGCCATTTGAATGCTCAAATGATACGAATTGTTGTAAGCAAATTCGACCAATGGAAAATGCTCATCCCAAGCTCCTTTGAAATCCATCACACATGCCCTGAGCATTCCTTCTAGGGTCTGGATGGTCCTCTTAGATTGACCATCTTTCTAAGGGTGAAAAGCAGTACTAAAATTCAACTTAGTTCCTAGAGCCTCTTGTAAGCTTCCCCAGAATCTCGAAGTGAACCGAGGATCTCTGTTAGAAACTATAGAGTCTAGAATCCCATGTAGTCTCACTATCTCATCAATGTACTTCTTTGCTAGCATATGTAAGGAATCATTCTGTTTAATTTCCAGAAAATGGGCTGACTTCGTCAACCGATCAATAATAACCCATATGGCATGATACTTCCTACTCGTCTTGGGCAAACCCATCAAGAAGTCTATAGTCACTCTTTGCCACTTCCACTCAAGAATGGACAATGGTCTTAACTTGCCTAAAGGTGCCTGGTGTTTAGCCTTGACTTGTTAATATACTAGACACTTACTTGCATATTCTGCTACATCCTTCTTCATGCCTTTCCACCAGAAATGCTCTCTCAAATCCTTATGCTCCTGGTGCTACCCGGGTGCATGGCATAAGGCGCATTGTGTGCCTCATCCAGTATCTCATCCTTCACCTCTTTAACATTCGGGATACAAAGCCTATTTCTAACAGTCATGAGTTCATCATCCCTTACTATCACTTCAAATTTTTTGCTCTTCTGAATTTCTTCTCGAAGTTTGCTTAATTCTGTATCCTGTGCCTGTAACTCCCTAACCTTCTCCCTGAGTATCGGCCTTACTCTGAAATTAGCAACAACACTTTCAGGTTCCTCCTGTCTCAAGCTTATCTTAAGCCTAGCCATCTCTTCTAATAAAGGCAGATAAACGGTCTGAACATGGGCTATTAAGGATTTCCTACTCAAAGCATCTGCCACTACATTTTCCTTTCCTAGATGATACTCAATCAACAAATCATAATCCTTAAGCAACTCAATCCACCTTCTCTGTCTCAAATTCAGTTCCTTCTGACTTAACAGATACTTGAGACTTTTGCGATCTGTAAAAATCCTCATCTGAACCCCATACAACTAATGTCTCCAAATCTTTAAGGCAAAAATCACTGCTGCCAATTTCAAATCATGGGTCGGATAATTCAATTCATAAGGCTTCAGTTGCCTTGAAGCATAAGTTATCACCCTGTCTCTCTGCATCAACACACAACCTAAACCTTTTCTTGAAGCATCACTGAACACTGTATAACCCTCCTCTCTAGCAGGCAAAATCAAAACTGGAGCACTTGTTAATCTTTTCTTGAACTCCTCAAAGCTTTACATTCCTCACTCCAGACAAATTTCTGATTCTTTCTTAATAACTTAGTCATCAGAGTAGCTATCATAGAAAATCCCTCCACAAACCTCCTTTAATAACTTGCCATACCTAGAAAATTTCTCACCTCTGTTACCGTCTTGGGTGCATGCCAATTCACCACTGCTTCAATCTTCCTCGGCTCCATATGTACCCTATCTTTCAAAATCATATGTCCAAGGAATACTACCTCATAAAGCCAAAACTCACACTTGCTAAACTTAGCATATAGCTCCTTCTCCCTCAGTGTCTGCAACACTATCCTTAGATGCTCCTTATGTTCCCCTTCACTCTTGGAATAAATCAGAATATCATCGATAAACACTATGACAAACTGATCCAGATACTCCTTGAAGATCTTATTCATAAGATCTACGAAAGCAGCTGAAGCATTAGTCAAATCAAATGGCATGACTAGGAACTCGTAATGTTCATAGCGAGTCCTAAAGGTTGTCTTACTTACATCAGACTCCATTATTCTGAGCTGATGATAACCTGACCTGAGATCAATCTTGGAAAAGACCTTTGCTCCCTGCAGCTGGTCAAACAGATCATCTATTCATGGTAGAGGATGCTTGTTTTTGATGGTCACCTTGCTGAGTCTCTGATAATCAATACACATCTGCCATGTTCCATCATTCTTCTTGACAAATAGAATAGGCGCTCCCCAAGGTGACGAACTTGGCCTTATATACCCTTTCTCTAACAGTTCCTCCAACTATTCCTTAAGCTCTTTTAATTCAACTGGAGCCATTCTATATGGTGGTATAGAAATTGGTGCAGTTCTTATAATCAAGTTGATGGGAAACTCGATTTCCCTCACTGGTGGCAAACCAGGTAAGTCTTCTGGGAACACATCAGGAAATTTCCTAACAATCGAAAAATCCTCTAACCTCCTTTCATTCACATCAGCATCCATAACATGTGCCAAGAAGGCCTAACACCCCTTTTTCATCATCCTGTCAGCTAGCAAAGCTGAAATAATTCTTGGCGATGGTACTCTCTTGTCTCCTCTAAAAATCACCCTCTCACCGTTGCCCAGATTAAACTCTACTTCCTTAAGGCCATAATCTAACCTTGCTTGATACTTTTCTATGGCATCCATTCTAAGTATAATATCTAAGCCTTTGAGGTCTAGAGGTAGTAAGCCCACTACCAGTCTAGCACCATCAATGAAGAGTTCACAACCCTTATACACTTGACTGATCATCACATTACTCCCTGGAGGTGTACTAACAAGCAACGGACTATTTAAAGGCACTGAATTCACATCATGCAACATCATACTTGCAGAAACAAATGAATGCATGGAGCCAAAATCAATCAAAACATATACTTCAGAATTAAATAACTGAGTCATACCTGTGACAACTTCAGGAGAGGCTACAACTTCCTCTCTGGTCATGGAAAACACCCTTGCCTGAGCTTGAGCTGACCCCTTGGCCTTCTTGGAGGGATAGCCTTCTTTACAGGTCCAAAACTGTCCACCTCAGTGACTGGCCTGGTTCCCATTATTTCTACTCTCTTCGAGGCTTGAAACTGTAACCCCTCTTACCTTGGCACTTGGGGACAATCTTTGATCAAGTGTCCCCTCTCTCCGTATTGAAAGCATGCTCCAAGTAACCTGAAGCACTCTCCCTTATGGAACTTCCCATAATGTTCAGATTGAGGGTTGGAGTACTTGCTCCTTTCCACCCTGCTATTTCCTCCTGCTGTTGAGGCTTGCACTGACATGGCCCTCGCTTGCTTATTCTTAGAGGAGCACTACTCCCCACCTCACTCTGTGTATGGAAGCTTTTCGTACTCCTCTTAGGCATTGGAGCACTCATCCCCTTCTTAGAAAATTGCTCCCAGTTCTTCCTCTTCTTGCTTACCTCATTCTTTATATTCTTCAGTTTCTCAGCCTGGAGTGTAGCATCTACCAACTGCTAGTAGTCACAGAAATTGTGGATCAAGACTTACTCCTTGATCCCCAAATGAAGACCTCCCTCAAACTTACAGCACTTATCTTCCTCATTCGCCACAATGTTAGCCGTATATCTGGAAAGTTATGTGAACTTCAGTTCATACTCGCTCACACTCATGTCCCTCTGTGTAAGGTTCAAAAACTCCCTAGCTTTCTCTTTTACATACACCCTCAAAAGGTACTTCCTCCTAAACAACTCTATAGAATCTCTCCATATCAAGACCAGAGGCATAACCTGACTATGGGGCACTGATTCCCACTAGTGGAGTACATCCCCCTGCAGCAAAACTGACTGCATATTCCAGTTTCTCTTCGTCATTGCACTGCATCTGAATTAGGACCCTCTTTGTCCTCTTCAACCATACTTCAGCCTCTTTGAGATTTGTAGTCCCATTGAAGTCCATAGCTCCATACTTGCAGAGCTTATCATATTGTCCAAAGCAACATAGATCTAAAGGGTTGACTTAAGGCATAGGAGGAGGCGGTGGAGGCACCTCATATTGCACACTAAGTTCGTTAGGATCAGGGGCAGAATGTATCCCCACATCTTGTGGGACATAGGATTCATCGGTGCTCCCTTGGTGAGAGCTAGATCGAGTCAAAGCTCCTCGAGTTCTCTTTTGAGGCGGCATAATCACTCTTTCAATATAAAACTAATGAAAATCTTTAGTTCATGCACAACAGTTTCAAAGTGTGCAAAATAGTTCAAATCGTACCAAACAATTTCAAATCATGAAAAACAATCCAAAACAATGCTAGTTGTTCATTTAAAATAATGCATGTAAATTTCATGTCCCAACCTACCTAATTCGTGCTTTAGATACTCCTAAACTTGGTCCTACACCTGGACCTCAACCTAGAGGCTCATAATAGGTATTATTGAAATATTTCCAAGCGAGCGCATTTGATAGATGACTCATTGTTCCAACTCCCTGTTCATGTTCATTACGCCATCTCATATGAGATGCAGTAACATCAGAGGCATGTAGTCTTTGAAGTCTTGGAGTAAGCAGGAAATATACGTTCACTTCCAAGGTACTAATTTCTATTTCATAAAATGTTTTCTAGGTTTGAACCTAGATTGACCATAAAATTTGCACTCTTGTAATTCCACATCATCTCCTCAAAACAACATACACCCCAATTTGCAACAATCATTTTTTTCAGCTGACAAACCAAGACCCCTAACAAGTTTCTTCAAATTGAAAAAATTATCAATCATTGTATGATCAAGAGGTAATGACTTATTATACCAAACAAGATTTTATCAAAATTTTGATTAGAAATATGCCTTTCAGACTTTATGTACAATATTTGAGTAATTGAAGATAACTGAGTTACAATTTGGTCATAATTCTTGGTCAGCTGATTGTAGTAAGTCAAAAAACTATTTTGCATGTGAGTTTGGTTCTTCTTTAAGATTTCTGTATTTTCCTGAAAGATTTAACCTGCTACATCATAAACCATTTAGATGTAAGGATTTTCATTTGCACCCACATTACTTGTTCTAAATCCATTCCCCCTTCAAACTTATTCACATTTATTGTCAAGTTAGTTCATTACCTCTTGAGGTGCTACAAATTAATGACTCCCCATGTTGTTTCCACTCGAAATAATTTGGAACAATTTTCTTAACAAATGGAGATTTACTTCATCAATAGGAAGAAAACAAATATAATTGCAGTTTTACAAAGACATATGAAGTTTGGGCCATTCATATATGCAGGTTAAGAATATGCATAGTAAATAAAATTTTCAACGCTCTCAATAAATTCAAGATTAACGAAACCATCAGGTGTTAATGTTGGGACCCCGCCCTTATGAGTCACGTGTCTGACGTCTTAAGTGACATCTGGATGTTAGTTTATGCCCTTGCAGCCAATTTATTTTGGTTGTAAATAATTGTATGACATTATTATTCATTAATTAAAGG
>JAOSBN010101892.1:0-11274 GCA_027563595.1 Erythroxylum suave
TGCTTTTCATTCTGTCTTATCTTTGTTTGTCATCAAAATCACTTTATACGTGAAGTCAAAATTCTGACTTAACACCTAGAAGGGTCTACAGTTGTTCCTATGATACTAAGGTGTCTTCTAATTTTGACACTTTGATGTCTCCTAATATTGACAATCTAGTGTCTCCTAATATTGACACTTCAGTGTCTCCTATTACTGAGACATAAGTTTCTTCTATTCTGTTATACCAATCATAGGTCTCTCCTATTTTTTTCCCATTACCTACTTCTATAAAAAGGATTAGTAGGCTAACATGTTTTCTATTTTGTTAGATGTTCAGTTTTGATATAAACAAGTTCTGATCTAATGCAAGATAAGCTCTAATTTGACATAAAACATATTTTGATCTAATATAAGTCAGATTTTGATCTAAAAGGATTATATCTTATTTTGATATTCAATTCTGATACCTGTACATTCTATTATGATATTTATGAGTTTTTTTTTGAAGCAAGAACGTTTTGTATTGATGAATCATACTTTGTTTTGGGAAGTATTGTTTGGATTACTTTGTAATAGGATCAATTAAAGATTCTTGTGATATGATTTGAATTTATATATATAAGTATTAGATGACTGTTAGAAACAGTCATGCTTATGCATTATTTTAGTTATTCCTCACTAAGCTTTATGCTTAGCACAGTGGTTTTGCCTCCTTATAGGTTCTGATAAGAAGATTTAAGGACTGAGACAAAGACTACCGCAGTGGCCAAAAAGAATGAGTTATATTTGTCAAGTTGTTTTGTTAAATGTAATGAGACATTGTATTTTGATGTAAATTGTTTGTAATAACCTTAATATAGGTCAGCTTTTGAATTTATTGCATGTATTATGATAAGCACAACATGTAAGATATGTTCTATTTATAAAATAACATCCACTGATATGTAATATATGTTTGCTTGAGTTTCTGGAAGTGCAGCTAAAATGTTTGGTATGTGTTAGTTCTGTTTTATGTGGCATTTCCATATCCTTCTAAGTGGTATGTAGGTGTTACATCATTTGGTATCAGAGCATGGTTTACATGATTCTAGTTTAACCAGTGCTTAACTATTGCTTATAATTGGATATAAAATTTTTTTTTGGCCTAATGCATGTTTTCCCATGTTTTGGTTTTAGATTTGAATGGAAAGATCTCATGAAGCTGTTGACGAGGTTGCAAAGAGTAATAATCTTGTGTGATCTCATCCATTTATATCAGGACCCTTTGGGGTCAGTCGAGGAGAAGCTGAATTGCCACCTCTACCACCTCTAGCTCAGAGGGAGGCTCTGGTTAAGCTGTCACAAGACATATTGACATTATTACATCATATGACCACACCCAAAGCTCCGATCGATCAGTTACGAAAGAATGGAGCTGAGGAAATTACTGGAACATCTCTAAAGGAGTCTGAAAAGACAATATTTTGGTTAGAGAAGGTGAAGAGGGTATTAGATGAAATTAGTTACCACCTAAACTGATGGTGTACTATGTTGTCTCGCTTCTTCAAGGAGCAGCCTATGAATGGTGGAAGTTTGTTCTAAGAAATCCTCAATTACCAAAGCTTCTGACTTGGGATTTCTTTTCCTAAGAGTTTAAAGCCCAGTGTGTGTCGGAAGCCTATAGAAAGGAAAAGTGGGAGCAGTTTTTGAACCTAAAGCAGAGAAACCTTGCTATCGCTGAGTACGACAAAGAATTAATAGACTCAGCAAGTATGCACCTAAACTCATACTTAATGAGGAGATCTGGTGTCATCAGTTTAAATATGGTTTAAATGATTTGATCAAAGAGCATCTAAAAGCAATTACTCTTTTGCAGCAACTTAGTTACCATTAGCTAGTACAAGTTATCGTGAAGATTGAAAAGCAAGAGATGATTAAGAGAGAAAGGGGTCAGCAAAGAGGTTTTATTCGAGGAGGTCAGTCCTCGAGTAAGAGAAAGTCGTGAAGGTTCCTCCAATGGTTAAGAATTTACTCAAAGATCTATAGCTAGGGGAAGGTGACAGGACTTTCCCATATCGACTGATTCTGGTAGGGGTTCTTCTGTAGGCTAAGGTTCTAGTGCTTTAGAGTGCCCTCATTGCTCCAAATATCATTGGGGTACTTTTTAAAGAGCTACGAATGCATATTATCGATGTGGTAGCACTGAGTATTTGATATCCAATTGTCCTGTGAGATATCCTCAGACGTTACAAGCTAGTAGAGAGGTTTCCCATGCATCTACTGTAAATAGAGGACGCAGTAAAGGTAGTGGAAGATTTGGACAAATTATACCTAATACTATGTTAGAGACTATTGCCGGACCTTTTATGCCATCTACTACAACTCTAGCTTATGCTTTGAAAGCTAGTGAGGATCAGGATGCACCTGAAGTCATTGTAAGTATTATTTTTCTCTTTAGTACAGAAATGCATGCTTTGATTGATCCTGGATCTACACATTCTTATATATGTGTTGGAGAAATTTCTGATAAAGAGATGCTTATAGAACAGTTAAAGTATGATATTTATGTAACCAATCCTTTAAGTAGTAGTGTGTTAGTTAATCAGGTATATAGAAACTATCATATTATGATCCAAGGAAGTGATTATAAAGCGGATCTGATTAAATTACCTTTTCATGAATTTGATTTGATTTTGGGTATGGATTGGTTATCTAAGCATTAGGCAGTGGTTGATCCGAATGATTCTTCTGAAGCTGCACTAGAGCACGAGGGTTAAGAACTAGTCAAATCTGATGTTTCAGATACTCAGAGATCAACTTGCACAAGTAAAGCACCGAGCTAACACTCAAATTATATTATAGAGAGTAATATTGCACACTGTCTTTTAACTGAAGACGGAGAGCCATCAACTCTTCAAGAAGCAATAAATAGTTCAAATGAATCTCAGTGGATGGCAGCAATGCAGGAAGAAATTTAAGATCTACATAAGAATAAGACGTGGGAGCTGCTATCACTACCACAAGGAAGAAAGCCTAGTGGCAGTAAATGAGTTTACAAGATCAAGCGGAGTGGTGACAATCAAGTAGAGCAATATCATTTTAGATTGGTAGTAAAAGGATATGCTCAGAAGGAAGAAACTAACTTCAATGAAATGTTTTCTCCTGTGGTACAACTCACTATAGTTCGAGTAGTCCTGGCCATATGTGTGACATTTGACTTGCATCTTGAGCAGTTAGATGGGAAAACTACATTTTTTTCACGGAGATCTTGAAGAAAAAATTTATATGCTCCAGCCATAAGGTTTTGAAGATAAAGGGAAAGAGAACTTGGTTACAGGTTGAACAAATCTCTATATGGTTTAAAGCAGGCACTGAGATGTTGGTATAAGAGATTTGATTCCTTCATCATAAGCCTTGGATATAGCAGACTGAATGAAGACCCTTGTACATATATCAAGAGGTTTAAGAAAGATGATTTTATAGTCTTATTGTTGTATGTAGACGGTATGTTGGTAGTAGGCTTAACAATGATCGTATCAAAGAATTGAAGGCATAGTTGGCTAGGGAATTTGAAATGAAGGACTTGGGATTAGTAAACAAGATTCTAGGGATGCAAATTCACCGAGATAGAAATAGTAGGAAGATTTGTTTTTCTCAAAAGAATTATTTGAAGAAGATCTTGTTGTAATTTAACATGCAAGATTGTAAGTCAATTTATACCCCTCTTCTTGCTAGTTTCAAGTTATCCTCAAATATGAGTCCTAGCAATGAAGAAGAGAGGATGGAGATGTCTCGAGTACTGTATGCATCAGTAGTTGGAAGCTTAATGTTTGTTATAATTTGTACAAGACTAGACATTGCACATGTAGTGTGAGTAGTTAGTCGATACATGACAAATCCTACTCGAGAGCAGTGGAACATAGTTAAGAGGATTCTCAGATATATCAAGGGAACCTTAGATGTTGCATTATGTTATTGAGGATTAGATTTTACTGTTAGAGGATATGTTGACACTGATTATGCAGGTGATCTTGATAAAAGTAAATCCACTATAAGATACGTGTTTACACTAACTAAAGGAGTTGTAAGCTGGGTTTTAAACTGTAGTCAGTTGTGGCTACATCAATAACAAAAATAGAATATGTAGCAGCTACATAAGCTAGTAAAGAAACAGTGTGGTTAAAGATGTTGTTGGAATAACTTGGGTATAAACAAGAGAATATTACTCTGTTTTGTGACAACCAAAGTGCTTTACATCTTGTAAGGAATCCATAATTTCATTCAAAGACAAAGCACATTTGCGTTCATTAACACTTCGTTCGTGAGAAAGTGGAAGAAGGAATGGCGGATACTTAGAAAATTCATATCATGAATAACTTGACAGATTTTATGATGAAAGCAATCAATGCTGACAAGTTTATGTGGTGTCGATCCTTGTATGGCCTATCAGAGATGTAAGTAACATGAAGTGGCAAGAGGGAAAGAATAGTGTGAAGATCTGATTGACTCTTAATCAAATCTTCAAGTGAGAGAATTGTCAAGTATGGTAGGCACCGAAAACGGTGCCTATCAAAGTGGAAGTCAAATATGGTAGGCATTTTGGTGCCTACCATGATTGTCATATCTTCATTCTCCTGCCTATAAATAGGCAAGAGATGGACAAAGAGAGTCCATATGGACAAAACAACAAGAGAGACATGAGGTGAAAGAGAAAAAAGAGAGAGAGAAATAAAAATATTTTATGTATTTTTGTGGGTGTAGTTTCTCCTTATAATTCTCCAATTTTCTCTGTAGTAAAATTCTTCTATCCTTATACATAATTTTTACCCTGATTTAGGGGTTTTTCACGTAAAAATATGTGTGTTTATTACTATTCCTTCAGTCCTATTCAGCTGCGAACCTACTCTAATCCAATCGATTTTCACAACAGTTAGAATCTGAAGTCTCCTCATTTCATGATGTTCCTCGTCAGCCATGCAGCTATGCTCTCAAAAAGATGCAATCTTTATTTAAGAATTACTAAAATTTGAACTCATAAAGTTTGGTTTCATTAGTTTAGGTTGGAAATTAAAACAAATTTTAAAATTGTTAAAATTCCTTTAGAATAGGTTTTAGTTTATTTTTAATCTTGCAGTTTCTGTAGGATAGTTTCCTAATTTTATTCTACTTTATTATGGTCAAAATATTTGATTTTGTTGAAGATTTGCTTTGATTTTCAGTTTATTTATAAGCCTATATAAAGGCATAATCACATAGAATAAATGCATAAGTGTTTCGTATCCCATCTTATATATGTTTCTTTTCTTTAAAATTCTAACATAGTATTAGAGCTATAAATCCTTAAGGGACTGTGAGATTGAGTGAACAATGGTTGCTAGCAATTCAGCTACTCTTGCCTTTAGTGTTAGATTATTTCCCAAGGCTATTAGGAGAGGATTTATTCGAGAGAAAAATTGTAGAAAAGATTTTATAAGTTTGCCTAAAAAAGTTGAGGCAAAACTTTCATCTCTTGAAGATTCAAGAGATATTAATGATTTAACTTTATCCGAATTGATTTATGCTTTGCAGGCATAGGAGCAAAGAAGGGCCATGCAGAAAGTTGAAACTGAGCAAATTGATGAAAGAGCTCTTCTAGCCAAATCGTCAAGAGGAAAAGGTAAAATTCCTCAATGTGATCATTGCAAGAAACAGGGCATGAAGAGAAAGATTGTTGGCATAAGGGAAAATCTCAATGTTTCAACTGTAAAAGATTTGGACACCTACAAAAAGATCGTAGATTTAAAAGGGAACAAGCAAATATGATGGAGTTGGTTGAAGAAGAAACTCTTTTTTGAAAGTTGGTGAGAAGTGCACCAAGATTTATTTGGAGAGATGTGCTCCAATAATTGTAGGTTGGTGAGAAGGGCATCAATAGGATGATGAGAAGTGCATCATTAGTGATGAGAAGTGCTTCACAAAATATTCCAATGGAGAGAAGTGCTCAAAAAAATTTGTATTAAGAGAGAATGTTGAAAATTAATTCAAATTTTAAAATTGTTAAAATTCCTTTAGAATAGGTTTTAGTTTGTTTTTAATCTTGTAGATTCTATAGGATTTTATTTTACTTTATTATGATCAAAATATTTGATTTTGTTGAAGATTTATTTTGATTTTCAATTTATTTGTAAGCTTATATAAAGGCAAGATTAGATAGAATAAATGCATGCATGAGTGTTTCATATCTAATCGTATATATGTTTCTTTTTTTTAAAATTCTAACACTTTATCTAGTCCGTACATTGTGTGGTAACCCACTTTCTGGAATTGCGGTAGGTTGGCGCATAGCGTTTATAATTTATCGACAATGAGAGAATCATCAACCAAGAGATACGAGAGACTTCAAATTCCAACGGATTGGATGCTTGAAACAGTAATCGAAAGCCAGGTAACCTGCGTTCTTTGTATCATCATCATGCAAACCATAGACCGTCCCCACGGAATCCCACTTTTTGATAAACTAAAAATGGCTTTTTGAATGGATCTTGGTAGAGATTACTTAATTTGTCAGAGTCAGCTCTGAACTGTTATTAAACAATAAGAGTGCAGTGCTTAGAATATGAAAAAAAGGAAGTTTAGACCTTTGCCTACTTCTCTCTGCCCAAACCTGCATGTGCACATGTGAATTTTCAATTCTCTAAAGTCTACTTGCTTGTCTTCTTCTTTGTAACTTCGGGTTCATGACCAGAGACATTGCCCGGTGTTTCTTTTGGGGCTAGTGCAGATATTAAAGAATCGATCTTCCCTCTCACTTTATTTCTTTTTTACTAAAGTCTAATCATTAGAATTGATAATAACCAAAAATAAATGAAAAACAAAAACCTATGTGCCTGCCCATCTTCGTTTATTCGTTTCCGGATGCTAAAACCATCCCAGCAGAAACACGTGTTTCTTTGGGTTTATTTGTCTTTGTGCCCGCTTCAGTTAGCTATTTATTGTTGCAGATTAAGCGGGCATCCGTAAAATTAGCAATGAAGTATATGAAAAGAATTACTGCTGAACTAGAATCGGTTGGGGAGGGTGGAGGTGGGGCAGAAGAACTAATAGTGTAGGGGGTTAGATTAGCATTCCGAGTCCATCAGGTAAAAATGCGACTCAACATCTTTCATATTTAACTTTAACAAGTTTGGTTATTTACGAAGGCATATATGGTTGGTAGTTTGCGGGAGGCTTCAATGTGGAAACAATGAAGGCATTCCAAGAGCTAAGAGATAAAGCTGGATTATGCCAGCAACAAGAGAGACATTTTTGGAGGTCTACAACTTGCTAATCTGTAGCAAACTCAGCTTCAGAATAGTCTCTCTCCTTTAGTTGTAAAGATGCAACGGTGATACTTTCTCAATACAATCAAGGAATCAATACTATATTAATTCATTCATTCTTTTTTCTCTTTCTTTTGTTACACATGGCCTTTCTTTTCGAAAGACTGCAACGTTCGTAGAAGTTCTAAAAATTTCAATGTGATTTGTACCTGGCACAAAATCAGTGATTTTTTAAGTGGCAAATGTTCTTGCATACGATTACTCTTCAGTTGCCATGTGTTATTGACGATGATGACTTTCTGTTCCTGACTACAGACGGCATGTAGGTCCTTCAAGCACCCTGCCACTTGTGTAATACATGCCGTTCTTCAACCTCAACTCGCTCGAACTCTCAGAGGTGGTCCTGACCAAAGTAGTTCGATAGCTCTAACTGTTTTCTTTTTTTGAAAATTTGAACTGATATTATATTGCTAAAGTAGTAAAACTTATATACAATCCTTTAAAAGATAACAAAGAATTGAAAACCAACCCATATTACACTTCTATAAACTGAACATTGGGTACTCTGCCTACACCTATTAAATCCTCCATCTCATTTTGAGTTCCTGGATGATGCTGTCTTGCTCCGTTTCGCAACCATTATTTCTCTAATCAAATTGATTATTGACTCCGCAGGCTTGTACTTTGGTTGCTTTTCATGCTTATAAATCCTCCTATTCCTCTCCCTCCAAATGTAATAAATTGCCATCTAGAATGATGTCTTAATAATAAGACTATCTTGTTGTCCTAACTTAGCCAACTGTATCATATCAATTGTCACTTCATTCCTCTGAACGGATAATCTCATAATTCTTAGTAAATTTAGAATTCTACTCCACACCACTTTCGTATATGGGCATTCAAAAATAAATGATCCCTGCTTTTAGTAACTTGTTTGCATAACAAACAAAGTGGGTCATAGCTACCAAACTATCTATCTTTCGTGCTTAACCTATTCTTGATAGTTAACCACAAAAAAATGGAAGATTTTGGACTTAATACCTTTTTCCATATGAGATCCGCCCACGGCACTACTGTCAACGAAGCCCCCTCTACATTGTGAGTTGATTTGTTTGTGAAATTTCTACTGGAATGTGCAGTCCATGTGACCATATCTACCCTACTCCACACCGAAGTTCTAGCAATATAGTAATCAAGCACATGGCAAAATCTGACATTTGCCATTCTTTCCCTTTCTCGAATAAGCCAACCCACAGTAGCCTCCATTGGAATCCTATTTTGAAGAGGTAGCAAATCAACATGGTTCCATAAGGGGCTGAACGCGAAGCAATTATCATACCAAAACCTGACATCTTCACCATTTCCCACCCTAACCTTTATAAGAGAATATAACTTCTCCCTAAATTGCAACATACTCTTAAAATTCCAAGAATGCTCTCTCTACAGTTGAAGTTGCTAATAACTTTGTCCACAAAGACGATAGCTTTGCAACCACTTCACCGACAAAGCTTCTTTGTCAACAAATAGTCTCCAAATTCTCTTCATTAGCAACACTCTTTGTATTTGCGTGATCGATATGATTCCAAGTTTCCCCTTTTTTTTTGGTATAGCGATCTCACTCTATTTAACCTTGGCTCCCTTGCTTGTATCATGTTTCCTGGTCTATAAAAAGGATTTCAATATCCTCTCAATTTCCTTTATCACCCTCCTCGAAAATACCACATGAGCCACCCAAAGTATATGCATGCTATTCAACACCGACACATTGAGAGTGACTCTCGCAGTAAGTGATAAAAACCAATTTTGCCAACTAAAAATTCTAGCTTTCAATTTCTCCAACAAAGGCATAAAATCAGAAGATTTAAGCTTACCTAAAGTAATAGAAACCCCCAAGTACCGAAATAAAGTGTCCTGAAGAGAGCAACACACTAACTGGGATATCCACTATGGATTCCTCACATCAAAAGACATGAATACCCCACTCTTCCGCAAATTCATTTCCATCCCCGACCACCCTGAAAAGTAGCTAACCCGTTCATTAATATTGAAATAACCTGTGGTTCAGCCTTACACAAGAGAATCACATCATCCGTATATAGTAAATGGGTCAACTTTAGCTCCCTACAACTATAATGATACTGGAACAGACCATTACAATCCACCAACTTTATGATCAATCGAGATAACCCCTTCATCGCTAGAGTAAATAGGTAAGGGGAAAGAAGGTCCCCTTACCTAATCCCTCGAGTATTAGAGAAAGACTGTGTAGGAATACGATTGACTAATACACTCCTTGTAGTCATCTGGATGCATTGTTGTAGCCACCTACTGAATCCCATAGGTATCATGATAGCTTCTAGACATTGTCTCAAAAAGCCCCATCTAACTGTGTCATATGCTTTAAATAAGTCAATCTTCAATACACAACTCTTGAGCTTTTTCCCAATGTGATACTCCCCCATCAATTCTTGTAATACCATAATATTATCCCCGATGCTTCTAGATGGAAGAAAAGCTCATTGAGTCTTCGAAACCACCTTATCCAATACCGTTTTTGATCTTACTTCCAATAAACTTGCAATTATCTTGTATACAGTCGAGCAGCACAAAATAGGGCGGTAATTTGAGATCCTCTCTGGTCTAGTCATCTTCGGGATGAGACAGACATACATGTGATTAATCTCCTTCAACATCGAGTTGGAAGAAAAAAATTCAAGTACTGCATCAGTTACAAACGGTTTTGTAATGTCGTAGGTCTGTTGAAAAAATCCCACCGAAAAACCATCAGGTTTTGGTGCTTTACAGCTATGTAACCGAAAGACTCCATCTTTCGCTTATTGTGCTATGAAAGGAGCATTAAGTATCTCGAGAATTTCTAGACTAGGGCAATAACTCATCACACTCTTAACCACAAACCATTTCGTTGATTTTCCTATCTCCTCATTAACTTCATGTAAAAGTCTCTAATGTGTGCTGCTAACTCCAGTTGAGTATTAATTTTATGGCCCGCCTCATCCATCAACTTTGTGATTGTATTTCTGCCTCTCCTATCTAGTACTGAAGCTTGAAAAAATCTGGTATTGATGTCCCCTTCAATGAGCCAAGTTTGTCTAAGCCTTTGGCAACTGAAACGCCTCCTGATACTTCTTCATGTAATTCTCTTCCTGTATTCTCAAATTAAAGTTGTATGGATCAGTATAACAAAGTTTTTAAACCTCATTCAAAGACTTACCCAGTGCTTCAACATCTCTTTTTCTATCTTTTCTAAACTCTTTGATCACCCTTTTTGCAAGCCTCAATTTTTACATGAGCTGAAACTCTTTATAACCAATAATATTAGTATTCCAAACTTGTTGAAGCGTGGCCATAAACCCTTCCATCTAAATTAATCCACTAAATAATCGAAATGGAGCCCCTACCTTAAATCCACTGCAAATATATTGAAGTAAAATAGATGCATGGTTAGAAAATATTGGCACTCCGAACATTACCGAGGACAAAGGTTGTGAGCTAAGCCAAAGATGATTCACCAATGCTCTATCGAGTTTTTTCCTCATGAGCATCTACCCCTTTTGTTTATTTTCCCAAGTGAACACTCTTCCTAACCCACGAAGATCCATTAATTCAGTATTATAAAGCAGCTGAGTAAGTTCGATACCAGATCTGAAATGAAATCCCGCCCCTCCTTCCACTTCACCAGACATGAGACAGCAATTAAAGTCCCCTAATACTAATCAAGGTGCTTGCATACTCCCATATAACTCAGTTCACTCTTCCCATAACTCAACACTTTGGAACGCAAAATTTGAAGCACACACAATTGTCACCTCCAATTCCACCTACCTTATTATCTAGCAATGCAGATGAATAAATTGATCTACTATTTTCAAAACTTTAGCCTCTACCTTACCAATATCATACCAACACATAATTCTGCTATTGTACTGCAAAGTATGATTGGAGAGGCATTCCCACTTGGACCCTAAAAAAGCCTTCACCTTTAGGACAACCCCAA
>JAOSBN010101903.1:0-11274 GCA_027563595.1 Erythroxylum suave
CGCCCCGCCGTATGCTGACCTGAGTTGGGTTTCTCGTGCAAAGGCCAGACCCCGTCTCCAACCGGGCGCCAAACCCTCGGAGGGTAGACGACTTTCCAGAGGATTGGTCACCGACGACAACAAGTCTAGGAAAATCCAAGATTGTCTGTCCGAGGGCTGATTCGACCTTTGCCATCGCATCCAGGACTTCAGGAGGGACACCTTCAAACACCTCCGCTCGCTCATTTGCCATCGCGGACGAGATGTTTTGAACTTGTACCGCTATTTGCTCTGACCCTCCTCAACTCAACGTACAAGCCGAATTTGTTGCAACGGACAGAGGAGGCATGGCCGTATAAAAAGCCTGCGAGTTCAGAGGGCATGTCTCTGACATGGTCATCGGAAGTACGGCCAGCGGTTTCCTTCATCGCGACCGTGCGTCCGCTCAAGCAGGGTGTTGAGCTATAGGAGACACTGGAAAGATCGCACTAATCGTGCAGCGCCGTCGGTTACACTGAAAACCAGACCCCCTGCCACATGCCAGAATCCGTGGTGGCGGGAGAAGTAGGTCCACGGCGGACGTGGTCCCCGGGACCGGCGGCCTAGCAAGGGGTGTTGACACGCGGTCGCCCGCGTGGAACTGTGCTTGATCACCAGCTTGGCTCGGTCTGGTTCCGAGACGTTTACATGGTACGATAAACCTTCTAAGAGGCGTCTGGGTCCGGCCTGCGGAACAGAGGCCGTAGTCGCCATTCTCTAGGCGGGACGAAAGGGGTATGTGGTGTTGGATACTCCGTCAAGGCGACGTCCGCAAGCCTCAGATCCCCGTCCAAATATATGTCGGTTGGACCGGTCTCTCTACCTTTTCGTCGATTCCTCAATCGATGGGTTGGTCTGACCGAATTGAACGTACGAGTCAAGACCCAAAACCTTTCATCTGTAACACAGTCTTTGGGCCTGACACAAGCATGTCAAGAAAGGCTAGAAACGCTCTTTCGGCACACAGCCAGTCCTCCCCAATGCCACCCCCAGATTTGCCAGATCCCAAAGTCAGTCAGAGTCGCAAGAGCCAATCACGGGTTCCAAGTTTCGAGCCAAGCGATGCAGCGTCTGTTCACAAGGAAAATGACGGTACAGCCCTCTCAGACATCGTACGGGGGTCCCGGGATGATACCACACAAGGTCGCCGTGACTCTAGCACCGGTCGGATTTACCCTAGCTTCTGGGACAAATATCTGTGCCGCGACATGGGTCCGTTGTGGAAGGACGGTCTGACCGTAGAGGCCACCGCGACACCTCCTGAAGACCACAGCAAGGACATCGAGATGACCGATGCGCCGCCGGTCGAGGATGGCTCCACACGCGAAGAACCGACGTCAAGCCTGCCAAGGTCTTCCGAGTCTAAGCAAAACACAGGTGGTAAAGCACCCATGGCAGGAAAAAAGAAGCGCAAAATCCGCAGTTTTCAGTCCATTCTAGAAAGCGGTCCACGCGATCAAGAAGAGATGGAGGACATGGATAAGTGATCGCTTAGATGGTGCGATGACACCGAAGAGGGTGAGCTGCAGCTAAGATAGTAAGAGAGTGACAAGTTTACCGCGACACATCCGTTCGCCTGCAAAGGGGGAGATAAGGAGAGAAGAGAGAGACGCGCAAGACACAAAACTTTAAAGAGACGCATTCTTTCACTATACCGATCACTGCGGCACCTTTTCGGCTCCTGCAGCCGCTGGTGACCATGGCACACCTGATATTACAGTGTGTCTTTTGACATTAAGTGATTATTGCTTGGGCTAGACAATACTTGGCGGCCTCGTGCCTGCGGCGCCACCACGCTGTTTGTGCTCAGGACCATCATACCACAGCTGACATTAATTCATGGCCACACTGTATCAACAGCTGCGAGGGTGACGGCGTGACTCTTATCCTACGACAGCGTTCCAACCAGCAACCCGTCCAGAATGAACTTCGTGCACTCCTCATCTTTCCGAGCCTTGCGGTTCGTCCGGTCTTTCCCTACCGCGAGCAAGCCAGGTACAGTAGGCCTCGTCGAATTCTCCTTGAGCGTCGCGGAGTTTGAGCCAATCTTCCATGACATTTCTGCCAGTGTTTCGAGCGTATCGGTCCGCACAACGCTGCAATCTGAGGAGTGGCTCGCTCAACACCATTGGAATCTATCATAGGTTAGACGGTTTCCCATCAGCCACACGGCAGTCAGACCTCAACACACCGTCGGCAAACACTACGGCAATCGCGACAACCGCCGCCGACGATCCTTCTCGAGATGCCAGTCACCACAGGCTCGTATCGAGGATCGCACTTTAACGTCCTAGCCCGTATGAGTCAGATCCATGTGAGACAACAATCGGTTTACTTACGGAAAGATGGCATACTTCTTTGCACAGGCGTCACAACAGGGTCTCACTGCTGCAGCTGCTGCTTCTACTGTCTCTAATGCTTCTGCCGCTTCTGCCGCTTCTGACGGCGTCTCTCCCGCGAGTACAAGGTCGGTGGTACACACAGGTGACGCCTGATCCGCTGCGACAATCCCAGTGGTTTGTGGCACTTGTTCCTCGATCTGTTCTGTCTCTTGTTGTGGGAAGTCTTCTGTGGTGTCATGTTGTATTCGTGGTCTTTGTAGGAGTCTCTTGAGATTAAAGAATGACACCATTGCCGTCCAGGACGTACGGATCGCGATCGTCTGCAGGTATCACAAAATAGAGGCCCATCGTCACGGACATTAAGCTACGTATTTCTACGTACATGTTGGTGACGTCGGTTTGTCCCTCCTTTGGATTCATCGTGGTGTGTTCTAAAAGCATCAGAGTAGCGCTTTATTCTTGTCTATGTTATCTTTGTCCTCTGTTCTTTTGTGCCGTTGATTGCCCCATGGTAGTTTCTTGGTCATGGCTATCATGAAGAGAAGTGTAGGTAGGGCAAGCATACCAAGATCAATTAGGAAGAGAATACATTTTGGCTCCAATTAGGAAATAGTTTTGAGATCTACCTAACATACATTGGAATCTTTCACATACAATCCGTAAGAGTATTGAGAAAGAATCTTACACAATACATATTGTAAGTTGCACATATGAAAACTATCCAGTCATATAAATACGCCGAGTGGTGTTGATGGCCCCTTGAAGATCCTTCACACATTGGAAACACCCAGTACACAGATGGTGTCCCCACCTAGGATATGGGTATTGATTACTGACAAAGTTTCTTCTTGAATTATTCAGACGGATCTACAACTGTGATTTCTTCCAATTACGCAGGAATAGTAAGTAGCCTCCGCCGTCGCTGTCCTTCTCTTGAGTCGCCAGCATGAATACGTCAGGATCATCTCCAAACAAGCTCTCATCCCGGACTGAGAATGCCGGCTCTTCTCCACGTCAGACGGAAGCTCGAGAGTTCAGTGAAATTCGCCATAGAGGGTGCGACTGGTCCAGCGCCGAACCTAAACCACACAAGACAGCTGACGGTTCCACCTACCCGAAAGTTCCGTTCGACTTGGAGCTTCTGGCGCAGACTGGAGTGAGGGTCGGGCCGGAGGGATGGACGACTGACTGGCGCCATCAGCCTCCCCATTTGGCCCGTCCCTTGGAGGTCCCAAACGGTTCTTCGCGTTCAACCTTCACTGATGAGGATCTAGCCGCGCTCCGTGCCTGGCAGAGTGCGGCAGAAGCCGAAGGGGTTAGTGGCGCCCGAGTTTTTGAGCTGATGGAAGGGGTGGTGAGTCGACCATCCTAGAGTATCATTGTGGACACTAACTTGAGCATCAGTATCCGCAGCATTCCGCAGCGTCCTGGACCTCACGGTGCCGGCGTGGAATCACAGGTGGTGACTGGCCCACATCATTAGACTTCGACGCCCCATTCCCCGCGCTCGCAGTCGATCGCGAAGTGTCATCTCCTCTGTCTAACGATGTGGCATCTGACGTGCAGGCTCTCGGTACCTTGACCACGAGCGGCAGGGATGTCTCGATCAATTTTGACACCGGCGAAGATCTCGCGGAAGACACCAGCGGAGAACGTTTAGACTGGAAACCAAAGACCTACGACGATCTCAAAGTTGAAAAGTACTCGAACGTGGTCGCTCAACTTGGCTTTGACGATGAACCTTCGTTCGAGATGTGGGTGTCTTCAGAGCCGGTGATGGTGGCGTACGACGAACTCGCGGGTGATGTGCTCGACGCTATGACCGAAGACATGTATCACTCTATCTACGCGGGGGAGAAACCGCCGAGGACAAAGGGGAGATCGAATCTACAACACATCCAAGCTCAGTCGATGCAAGCCCTCCTCAAGCAGTCCCGTCGGTACCTCGACCAGTATCCTCCGAAGGTGAACTGGACCCTGGACGACCATTTTATCCGCTTCGTCGCCCGCCTGGTCATGGACAATGAGCGACTGGCAAGCCTACCGGACCGGACTGGGAACGCTGAGCAGGAGCTGGCCAGGGCCTGCGAGAAGGCCATTCATCTCCTCCGCTGGCTGCTCTGGGTGCACCGGCCCATCACCGGCCAAGGTACGACACAGAAGCGGAAGAGTCGAGAGCAAAGCAAACACCTGCACTTTCTTCGGCGATGTAGGAGGAAACATGAAACCTCGGCGCAAGGGAAGCGATTGAACACCGCACAACCCAAGAACCACATCTACGTCGACGAGCCCGTACGACAAGACAACGCTACGCACCCGGGCCTCTCATCGATCCAGTCCCGTGCCAAAGATCCCACGACAGACGACGTCCGAAGAGAGACGGATTTTGACACACCCGGGACACACCGAACTCCCGCAGATTTCATCTCCACGCGATGTCACCCGACACAGCAAGATTTACCATTGGCGACCGAGGAACTCCCCGAGGCGTCCGAAACCCCAGGTTCGTCGTGTGCTTCCACGTGCGCTGGCCCTCCGGAGCAATCTCTACGCGAACAGGACGTTCTGTCGACGAATCAGCGTCCGCCCAAAGGGGCAAACTGGCTCGGTGAGAATGCAAGAAATCAGTGGCAACAGAATGTCAAGGCGGTGATGGGAGCCTGGGGTTTGAGAGAAGCTCATCAGGGGGCTTGTATTCTGATGCTCAGTGACTGGAGACGCGTCCCCTCGGCTCAAGTGGTCCGTGATGCTCGCCCTGAAAAGTACGCAAAGGCTGATGTTGCGGAAAAGCATCGGCTGGTAAGTTTCAGACCATCTGCCCTTGGGTAGACGTCAGGCTGATGGCGATTGACAGACCTATACCTACGACAACGTCACAATGCCGTGGGCGAGAGCGGCCGCTTGGTTTCAGGGCTGGCGGTCAGGTTCAGACCTCGAACGCTTCTTCACTCCCTCAGAAGGGCAGGAGATTTTGCACGGATCACACCTCTGTCACCAAGGGCTGTGCATAGTGCCGGCACACGTCGTGTGCGAGCCATCCTCCATCAACATGTCCCGGAACAGCTGCCGAGCCTTTGCGAGACGACTGCGGAACTACAACATACCGGTTCCCGACCGTTGTACAGAACCACACCATGCACCTCGCTGCTTGCTCCAGGTACCTCTCCCCACGCTCCTCCGTTCATGTTCTCGGAGACTTCTGTGGCGCTGACCTTGCTTCTAGCACGCCGCTCTCAGCGTCAGTGAAGCCCTGTTCATCCAGTTTTCGATCTTCCGACAGGCTTCTGGACTGCCGCCCGCGCCGAGGCCTTCGCCAGCGTCTGACCACGATCCTCGGAGGCAGACCTTTGAGTTTGAGCTACCGATCCGGTTCGAGACAAGCTCTGTCAGTGCCGTCAACCTCGAGCTCGACCATTTGATCCAACCGACACAGAAAACGCCGGGCACGGGATTTCCCATGGTGTGTCCTCTCTGCTGCCGCGCGAACCTCCCAAATTCTATGTCGACGATTGAAAGCTTCTGGTCACACATCAAGCACGAGCACCCAAACGAAAGCGAATGGGAACGGATGGAGGCAGTCAAGGTACAGACCTCACGGTACCTCACCTCGCTAGAGGACAAGGGATATAACAGCTATGCTCAGAGCAACCCTAGGACCTGGCAGTATATCCAACAGACCCAAGACACTGATTTTGACTGGGCAACTTTCCTCACCTGGAACCTACACGCCGATCGCAAGAGAGAGAAAAGGCGAGTTAGACCTGACGAGTGATGAAGGGTGGTTGATCTATGATTTAGAATTGTGGTCGTCGGAAGCGAGGAAGAAGACCTTGTACTTGTGCCTGACAGCTTTAGGTGCACACTCAACTTGCCGAAGGCGATGACTCCTGGCATGGGCCTCATCGCTTCGGGACATGCTGCGTTAAAAGCGATCTGATACTGCCGGATGGTTCATTCGTATAGCCTAAGAATTCTGTCTAGCTCTGCAGGCGTAGGTTAGAAGCAGGTACTGTTCACACAGGGAGGTAATTCAAGCAGGAATCTTGTATTTCGGTATCGTCTAGCCTGTATTCTTTGATCGATCACATTGCTGTCCACTATCTGAGTATTCTCTCCTCACCTTTAGGTCCGGGGGGCGTGGTCTGAAGGCTCTGTCGTGAGACGCTGCGCATAGGTTGGAGTAGCCCATTGTGCTGGTGACCGTCGCACTTGATCAGGCCACAACCTCTATCACCTATGGAGCTCTGCTGCAGCGACTCGGCCTTGTACTCAGGGAAGTTTACTTGAGAACTACTACCTTCTAACCGTAATGTACTTGATCCAACAGGCTGTCGTGGTCTCGCATAGTGACACGTGTGGCAGACCATGTAAAATCCCGTCGAGCGTACGAGCGTCGAGATCTAATATTCGACAGCGTCTAGAGGGATCGAAGTCCGATGGACCACGCTGATGTTCTTGCTAACATCGGAAATGGACAGTTGTGCACTTATGGTCGGGCCTTTATGTTCTCGACTGATTCTGGACTGCACTCGAGTACGCCACGGCGGAAAGCAATATTTCTTTGCTTGTACTTCGACGGCTACTCGGTGGTGTTGGTGTCTTTGGGCTCGATTTGGATATACAGGTTTACTCCGGTGCGACTGGACCTTTCCAAGCTTTCAAGTCTGTGTAGCTGTCGTGTCGTGACGCTTAACACCAGTAACCTCACTGGCTCACGGCTTTGACTGAGAGGCTGGGTGCCCCGGTGGACTTTCCTCACAGGTGAATGACATTGTGGGTTATTCAGCTGGCCACCTTTTTGGGAGGATATGTCTGTACTACACCAGGCCTCACCGATACGTCATGTAAGACCGTGAGTGAACAATCGTGTCCTCGATGACCACTTCTCATTGACCATAGCTGTACCGTGAGGACAACTCAGAGGAAAGCAATTGCGGAACATCGACGCCACTGCCTTCAAACTCCTGTTCGCGAGGAATTTTTGCATCGCATACCTACCTCTTCACAATCAACTCGAGGTCATTTCTGAAGTCGCCAAAACAAACAGGAACTACCATTGGAGTGTAGCTGAAATCTGGGTTCATGATCGAAGTCCACTTGGAACGCCGCGAGAATGGGTGTGTAAGAAGCAACGTGAAGACGAACCTCAGTCCTAATACTTATGCGTAAGCCGTGCTCACACCCCT
Organism: Erythroxylum suave; assembly: GCA_027563595.1. Lineage (NCBI taxonomy): Eukaryota > Viridiplantae > Streptophyta > Magnoliopsida > Malpighiales > Erythroxylaceae > Erythroxylum > Erythroxylum suave. The sequence continues at coordinate 7,547 of JAOSBN010101903.1, forward strand.
ACGCCTGAATCGAAGGTCCCTTTGACCACGTTCGGAAAATGACAGAAACTGCACTTGAAATGTGACCAAATTTCGAATACATGCGTAGATCATGCTCTGCTGTGGGTCGATCTTCAATGCGTATAAAGTAACATGACGGGGCTCGCTTCTATATCAATGGTATATCAACCCTGTCACACCAAATCGATGTGTTGTGGTTTTTCTTCTTCTTACCCCGAGCAGTTGGGCAGTAAACACTGCCAAATTCGAATCGAGGCTTAGCTTCGTAAGCAAACTCGACCTGGGGTTGCTTGGACGTCAATACGCACAGAGACTTCGAGTGTGTCTCTTCCTCGTGGTTTTGATGAAGTCACAATCGTTATGACTATAAGCACTTATTGAAACTCGAACCTCGTTAGGTAGATGTGCTCCTTTATGCGAGGTTCGCCGTACGTTCAGAGCGTTCGAAGCACTAAGCTTCAAAAGGTAGATGTTCATTCACCGATGAACTCTGGCGGTCAGGACGTGGCTTGAATTGAGAATTTGGATCATAAATATTACTACCATGCACCGATATGGTGTGGACTTCAGATCCAAAATCTACAATCGAGTAGACTCGGCCTTTTGGCGGCGAAAAATCTGCCTGACACTTCCAGGTTCTGCTACGATCGGGCATCCTTGATGAAAGTCGCCTCACGGTACAGAGGGACCGAGATGGTTTTGCCCTGTGGGACACGGTCTGGTCCAATTTATTGTCAGTGCCGGATCATCCATTTCGGAGCCTGAACGGCGCCTAAATCAAACGATGATGATGATTTCGTCTTAGGCGTCTCAGCCACTAATTTACCGCTCGAACACCAGAAGTGTGCGTTCTTGAGCTTGGCACCCGGGAGACCTGAGTCGGAACTGGCTTGGTATTCCCGAGTAGCTGGAGGAAGCAGCTGAGAGGATGCCTCCAGGTACATCTCCGGTTATGACTTTGGTGCTCCGGGCTCCAACCTCAAAAATGCCCAGATCCGGCGCTCAAAGGGGTGGCGTGCCTGAAGGTTCTAGGCTTCGGCTCTAGATCTATAATCTCTATCAGCTCGTACGGGCTACAGAGTACATCGGTTCGGGTGATATTTGTGCCATTTTGTGGCATGATCATAAATATATATCGTCAGCCACTTCTCTAGTGAGCTGTAGATGTACACTAACAGGTCCTTTAGGCGTTCATATAAACGAAAATCGAACACCTAAATCAATCCTGAACCGGTACACACCATCAGCGGCATATAAGAGTTCGAGGATACAGCCAAGTAGAGCTGCGATCGGGCCCTCAGATTAGACATACATAGGTTCCCCCTCCGATGAGACAGGACATGCCTTATCAAAGCGAGCCTAGAGGCTGCAGACTACTGTATATGTCTGTGTGCCGAATCACAACGCTTCATGTGTTGTGGTTGTTCTGTTGGTGTACACCTAGAGATCCGATCTCCACTGAACAGGAACTCGCCCCCGGCGTGTCTAGATTTTGCGATAGGAATGGGGCAGTGGAGGATCGACCATATGCATGTCGGCGTGTATCTTGGCCAGCATATCGCGAGTAAGGCGGGGCACTCCGGCTTCTGACTCGGTCGATGCCAACAGAATCCTACATTTTTGGCGAAGGATAACACAGAGAGTGTAACTCAAGAAGCGAACCATGTGTTATAATCTCAAACCGGTTTCAATCGCATTTCAGACTATGAATATCTGTCTTACTGTTTGTGACATCAAAGTCTCTGTGTAAATTGGAAGCCCAAACTTGAGTGTGATGGATCCGCTGCCACGGTGCAAAGGGCTCAGTGAGGACCGGCCACCCGTGGCATGACCAGCTGGCCGTAAAACCCGATCAGATGCTGACGGCATCTTGTACCGAAGTCGTCCAGCCCAGCTCCCGCCACACGACCCCGGAGGTCTTGTCTCCTGAGCTCCTCGAACACCGCGTCGTGGGCATCGCCCGTGTCACGATACTTGTTCGCCAAGCTACAACGCAAGTCAGTTGCGATTGCGGTGGTCGGGTCCCGCCAGGGGGCGCCGGAGCAGACTTACAAATCGTCCGACAGATGTCGTCCCAGGAAGAAGATGCATCCGTTCGAAAACTCTTCGCAGAGCTGCGAGATCTTGAGCCCCATGCGCGACCACACGTCCACTTTCTCAATCACTCTGTTCATCACCGTCTGGTCGTCTCCGTACGCCCGGCGGATCCATTCGGCAAACCTCCGCTTCATCTCGACACTGAACCTGCGGCCTGACTCTTGAGGAAACAACAACGTGACGAGGTCGAAGATGGACAGTTTCTGGAATGCCAGGCGGACGGGGTCCATCTGTGCACGCTTCTCAAGTTCTTCGATGTACTCGAATGTTGCCATAAACCTCGCCGCGACGTCGTCTTCCGGCATCTCCTCAAAATTTCTGTTCAACGGTACCTGTTCGTCGAAGAATTCACGCGGCTCGGCAGCCTCGCCGTGGGTGTCCAGGAACTTCAGGATCTCGGCGTCCACCGTCAAATCTCGACAAAGTCTCATCATTGGGTTGTAGGGGCTGGTCCCCGCGGCACTCGCCTCCCTCGCCTCCGTTTGACGCTTGGGTGTGATCCGTCTCCTCTTCACCGGGGCCATGGATTTGTGTGTGTCCGGCATCGATCGTGCATCATTCCCTTCAACCCTCGCGGAGAGTCCGATGCTTTGACAGAAATGATCGGACAGTCTTCTCAGATTGTACTTCTCTTGGTGACTGAGGTCTTGGTGGTTCGCCTGCAGCAATGTGCGAACCATCTGGTGTCGGTCAGCCGGTGCAGTAGGCGTGTAAGTTAGACGCACCTCTTCGTCTTGCAGAAGCGCTGCGAACTCTATCAAAGCTTCCTCGGATGCGTCCATTGCTTGGTGAGTTGGTACTGCCCAACTTGAACACGCTTCGCGGACTCTGGCTGAGTTGTTACTCTGGGATGGCCTCTGGTCTCGTCCAAGGTGGTGAGACGGTGCCTGACGGTGGTGTACAAGATGGACACGGCTACTCGTTCGTCGCGAGCTGTTCAGTGATCTGTTTGCCAACTGCTTTCGGGTCGGCAAGATGTTGCGGCTAGCCGCGTCAGCCATCCCGCCCAACTTCTTTGGCCGGGATTTGGTCGCTCTCGGCGACATGTGGCAGACAAAGAGACGCAGTGTGTCCTTTTGAGGTACGCCGACCCAAACCTGCCGAGATAGGTGTTCTACACGTCGTACAATTTCGGCAGCACGAGCACTCATAAATTCGTTGGCGATGCAGACGTCCCACTTTCTTTCCATTCTATACGACCACGGAAACACTACGCTGACGGTCGCTTGATCTCGGTCTGTTCGTTGTGTGTTCATCACCTCGGACGATTCACGGGCAAAAGAGAACCTTCCCACAACATCACCTGACCGCTCCACGCGCTTGACGTCTCTCTGTCTGGGATTCTAATAGCCGATCAGTCATGCCTGTGAGTTCGGACCATGAGCCTCCAAAACCTATCACCCACGCTGACGTCTGCAGCCACAGCATGAAAAATATGATCACCTCCCTCGGGCGGATCTCATAGCCTTGTGTAAAGAACGAGGAATTCCACACGCAGGAAACAAGCAAGAGTTGGCGGACCGGCTAGTGGCTCTAGACCAGGCAAAAGAACGTACGCAGGCGTTAAATAGGCCAGCTGATAGTACGGCGTCACAGGTATGCGACTCGAACGAGGGTCGGATAGCTCACCT
>JAOSBN010101914.1:0-11273 GCA_027563595.1 Erythroxylum suave
CCATGTTTTATTTATCTTATTTTATGTTATAATATTCACATTGTAATATGTGTTCAAATGATAAAGGTCATAAGCTTCTTTTTTTCCTACATCTACAATTGTTTCATCTCACTCTTTGTAAATCATATTTTATGATGTTTAGACCTCTCGCACTTACTATATTGATGCTTTGAAGCATTATATCAATTTCATTAAAGAAAATTATTCATTATTTTCTCCTATTCAAGGTTCGAACATCATCTTCATCTTGGTTTGTGTCAATGATATCATCATCATAGGCAATGACGGTGTCTTGATTGAAGCTTTGAAATCTTATCTCCAAACTAAATTGCACATCAAAGGTTTAGGCATTGAAATATTTCCTTAGCAGTGAAGTGTCTCGCTATACTAAAGGTATTTATCTAAGTCAAAGAAAATACACTTTAGAGATTATTGAAGATGCAGGTCTGTTAGAGGTACGTACTACTGATTTTCCTATGGAACAACATTTGAAACTCAATGACAGTGACGGTCCATTGCTTGAAGATCCCTCTCCTTATAGAAATTGGTTGGTCGTCTCATCTATTTAACCATCACTCGTCTAGGCATTGTATATAGTGTCAACATTTTATCTCAGTTTATGCACCAACCAAGGAAACCTCATTAGGATGCAACTTTATGATTACTACGATATCTGAAAGGTACTCCTGGTTAAGGCATATTACTTTCTTCTTCTAGCCCTTTACATTTGATTGCCTATGTTGATTCTGACTGGGCAATTTGTTCAATGATAAAGAGATCCACCACTGATTATTGTGTTTTCCTTAGGATTTCACCAATATCATAGAAAACAAATAAACAAACCACCATTTCTTGCTCTTCAGTTGAAGCAGAATACCGAGCAATGACCTTGACCTCTCATGAATTACAATGGTTGCTGTATTTGCTACCAGACCTTGGCATTCATCACCCCCAACCAATAACCCTATATTGTGATAATCAAGCTCACTACACATTGCAGCTAATATGGTTTTTCATGAATGAACAAAGCACATTTAATTGGATTGCTGACTTATTGGTGGGAAAATACAATACGGTATTCTTCAAACCAAGTACATATCTTCAATAAACTAACTAACAGACATATTTACTAAACCCGTTGGTAAAGGAGCATTCCATCTATTACTCAGCAAGTTAGGTGTTCATAACATTCACACTCCAACTTGAGGCGGAGTGATGAAATTCAACACATTTCCCAAATTTTTAACTCCAAATCAGCTACTAAAATCAAACATCTAAGATCACCCGATCAATTTAGATTGATTCTTTGTTCCTTAATTATCTCTCTATAATTGTATATAAACTTATACTCTTGCAATGAATAATATACTAGAAAATTTTGCTCTATTTGTTTAGTTTACCAATTTATCATTAGTATATTACGATTTATGTATGTTATTACCCCTCTTATAAGAAGAACTATGCTCATGTTATTTTTCCCCATGCTAAAGAACAATTAAATATTGCTTCAAACACTCCATTAGTACTCTTTAATTTGACTATAGTTGAGAATTTCAAGCATAGATTCCTTTATATCTCTTTATGGCATTTTTCATCTTATTTCTCCTCCACATACACTTAAATACAAGGATCTCCATGAATGCCAACATCAACATATTGTTGAAACTGATCTTTCTTTACTCAATCACACTTCACTTTCACTCAATGCTAGAATTATTACTTTGCAACTATTGTATATATCGTTAATAATATACCATTAACACTTGTTCTTACCTCTCCCTATGAATCCCTTTCCACTCTCCACCAAACTAAACAAAAATTCATATCTTTGGTTATTTATGTTAATTATAGCTTTATCTTTATTCAAGTCATGAACTCGAGTCTCATTCCCTCCCCCGTGTGTTTGTTAGGTAATCACTGACCTAAAGTGCATATCTTTATCTTGATCTTTCCATATCAAAGTTACACATCTCATCATGTAAAATTTGTGGAATCTAGCTTTTCATTCAATATATTCAAACTCATCTTAGTCGTCCAAATTCATAAATACTCTCTAATTGATTTTTTCTTACATTATTTTTTTCCTATTATGGTTTTTCCACTCACTACATCTTCAATATCCTCTCCCCCATGCTCATATCCATTTCACAATCCATTTTCATTTAATCTTCCTACATCCTTGTCAATTGTATATCATCCAAAACTCCCCATCTCATAATTGAAACCTCATATATAGTTTGTCAATATTAGTAACAGTCCACACAACCAATCCTCTCACTCTTTACTACTCTCTCTAGATCCTCTTCTTCCAAAACTACTCACTAATATTTATATTATGACCACTCATTCTAGAAACTATATATATATATATATTAAAAACTTAATATTACTATTACCATCACCTCAAGCCATCAACCTGAATTGTAGACCATGATCCAATCCCTCAAATATCTAAAATGGCATCATGTTATGCCTTAAAACTATTATGCTTTTGTGTGGAATGGAATATGAAAACTTATTCGCCTGGTTCAATACAAAATGTTATTAACTGTAAATACATTTTTAGAATTAAACAGTTACCTAATAGCTCTATTGATAGATACAAAGCGCAAGAGGAATTAAAGGGTTCCATCAACACCTTGTTATTGACTATCATGACTTGACTATTATGACATATTCAATCTAGTTTTCAAAACTACCATAATTCACTTAATTATGAATCTTGTTGCTAGTCGTAGGCAGTCCCTTCCTCAACTTGACGCCAATAATGCCTTTCTACAAAGGTCGTCTATCTGAAGATGTTGACATACACAAAAACTAAGGTTTCTTGATCATAATACACTAGAAGAAAAGTGAAGTTTAGTGATAGAAATTATCAACAGAAAACCTACACATTCCATCTGCAAGCTAAGTTAGTGACAAAATTTACCGATGAATAAAAACATCAAAGAAACAGCCATAGGTAACAATTTGCGACGAACCACAAATTTTCCATCACAAATTCACCAACGGACAATTTATGCTACTGTCAGTGAATATACCGATAGTTACTTTGTGTTGTCGGTAAATTTAGTGATATAAAGATTGTTTTGGCCTTGATCGCTAAATTTACCAATGAATAAATCTTATCCGTCGATAAGTTTACCAATGGAATTATCGATTCCATTGGTAAGTTGATGACAACATTACCAAAGTTCATTAGTTATCAGTCGATAAATCGAATAGATTTTACCAACGAACTTTGATTTTTAGTCAGCAAATTTACTAAAATTGTTTTTTCCTTGCATTTTATTTTATTTTATAATCTTATTATTGATGCATAATTTATACAATTATCAGTTATTTGTCGATAAGATTTTGATTTGTTTCTGCATTTAATTTGTTAAAAAAGAAAGTCGATTGATGACATAAAGTAAAAATTACCTTAATTGATAATAAAATAATTATTTTGTACATAATAAGTATTTAATTCATACGAAATAACTACAAGTATACTATTCATATGGTGATCGCAGATGCTCTGATTACTGCAATGAGGTGTTGCCCATCCCCTTTAACTCATCCACCTCATTACGGAGCTGAGTTATGTACTCCATCGACTATTGCAACTGAGTTGACAATGTCTGTATTGTGCATTGAAGCTCATGGACTTCATTGGGTGCCGCCTACCTATTAGATGTTGATGTACTGAATGTAGAGGATTGTGAATAACATATGTTTGCAAATGAACCTAAGTCGAATATCCTTTCACGACGGTCCCTACCACCCACTCCATGAAAATAGGTTTGACTCTCATCAACATCTTCAGACCACTAAGACTATCGTTGAAAGCTTTCTTATATTTGGTCCTATCAAAAGGCAATGTTTATGTTATTAAGTGATAATTATTAAGCATTAATATTAATGTATAAATTTCACATACATTTAGTTCACTACGTCAGGTGTTGACGAAGGTTACATCATCATGCTTCTTAATGTGAGTGTGCAAAAAAAGCTAACGGGGTGTAGGCTTCGTGCCTATAGACTTTTCTTGCATTAGAATAAAATGTTATAAGTGAATTACAATTTATGAAAATTTTAGTAGAATTTTCTCTATTTTTATGATATCTACTTCCTATTGAACAAAGAAAGTAACTCACCAGTATAGTCATATATGGCATCAGACATTTATAACATTATAATTTTCCATGATACACATATTTTCATTCCAAAATTCACAAATCAAATTAAATTGAATTGCACAAAAGTAAAAAAAATCAGAATATAAATTTATAAGTGTAGATACTTTACAAGTCTCTCTGCATACTTGAGGTGGGTAATAGATTATCCAGTATATACGGGAAGACTCTCTCCCACCGATCCTCCATATCTATTAGTAGAATTACGCTCTGAAATGGATATTGCCTTAGTGATGTTCAATACTGCTGCCAACGACTCCATATTTGATCAAGAATATAAGGCAGTTGTAGACTAGTCTTATGTATCACACCAACAAAGTCTCGGTAACATATACGTGCTCATCTTTCTCATACTTTATAAATGACCGTGTCAAATTCAGAATCCCAAAAAAAATATTTTTAAAACAAAAGGAAAAACATACGATAAGTACTTATAATGTAATGTTTATCTAATTAATGTATAAAAATCATTTAAAAATACAAAAAAATATTTTTTGTATCTCAAATTTTTGATAGTAAAATTATTTTGTCGCCTGAGAGATGTTCATCCATATATAACCCTCAAGATCAATCTTCTCTTTGAATTTGGATGTCATGTTTCTTGAGCACGATCCAAACGGAGTCAACCTAATATTAAAACAATTAATTTTGTACCATTTTTAAATTTAAACCTATAACATAATTATAAACATATGGTGTTTCATGTATTTTCACTTACAGATTGTTGACAACTATGATGAAAGTTCTTCCATCAGCTCCCTCAGTTCCAGGCTAGATGTCGCCTCCTTCATCTACATCGTTTATCGTTGATATCTCTATCGGTATAGGTGGTGGATGGTGTAGCAGTAGGTACAAAAGGTGATGCCTCATCTGCAAGTGTAGTAGTAGCTACAAAATGTGATGCTTCACTTGGACAGTAACTAGCTCCAAATCGTAGTCTGAACCTTGGTCATATAATATCTTATTTTCTCTTTGATGACATATTTCAACTTGAAATTCATATTTGATTAAATATTCTAGAAATATAATAATTTTAATTCAATATTTCACACAATATATTGAAAAGTCAATAATTCATTTATTGAAAATAATATTCTATTACAAACACAAATTAATCATTATCAGCACTTAATTGTAAATCAAAATCTTCTTCTTCTTCTTCTTCTTCTTTTTCTGAACAATTAGAACCAAACTTAGTTTCCTCTTCGGATCTCTTGCCCTCCTCATCCTCTCTAGATGAAATTTTAATATGTTCACTATTTGGATCGTTCAAAGGTTCATTCTCGTCATAATTAACAAATGCATTTATTTTATAAAAATCTTCCTCAAATGCTTCATTTTCAATTCTCTATTCTACTTTTCCATGTGATTCAAAAATACCTCTAAGTTTAACTTTGCAAACTGCCAACCAATCTGACTTATCTCGTCGTAAACTGAGAAAAAGGACATAATACACCTGGATCGCTTGCGCTGCTAGCGAAAGATTCAAATTGTCTAAATCTTCTTCGCTTGTTGATTTCAACTAGATTGTAGCAGCTATGCACTTTTATACGAACATTCGGAGTTGGATCAAACTAGCCACACTTAAATATCATAATTTGCTTTATTGGCAATCCAGGGTACTCAATTTCAAATATCTCAATAATTTTACCATAGTAATCCATCAATTACCCCTATATACAAACTCCACTATTTACTGTTTCCATGTTATAACCATGATATTCTATATGATATTTGTATCTATTAGCGAAATACACCAAATATGATTTAACAGTTCCTAAAGGTTACTTCGCAAGATCACATATGAACTTGTTCTTTATTGTATTTCTAAGGCCTACACAAAAGAAATTATCATATTAAACAGTATAATGTCATTTGAACACTTTAATCTTATAATTAAATCATTTTAATAATTGTAAGTGAAAACTTGCATATTTCTCGAACAATCGAGGAAAGTGTTTTTCAACTTCTTTATTGATATCATCCTGTGTTTTCTCGAGCATTATCTCACGTAATCATTCCTCGTATAATTTAAAAACATTATTATATATTTCACTTGTGAATAACACTAAATTTCGAAACCTAAATAATCAATTTCAACTTACTACGTGAAAGGTTAAACCTCTTGACAGTTCAATAAAATGTAACCATGGGCAGCCTCAATTTCTTCCTCTGTTGACATTCTTCTTGTTGAACGTCCATATGTTCATCCAGGATTTGTGAAAATGGATAAGTTACCATCTGCATTACTTGTTCCTCCCCCATCGTCATTACAAGGAAATTTTCTTTCTTTTGTGTGAACATGAGGCTCATCCATTAAATAAGCATAAATATCGAGCATTCAGCTCTAGCCTTATTTTTGACATTTTTCTTCAAGTGCTACAAATACGTACATTAGCAAATAGGATTATTACAATTCTATTATTAAAACATATTATTACTTAATTACAATTATTTTTGTTGAATTACCTCTCAAACGGACACATCCATCGATATTGAACTAGACCAGCAAGTTTAGCCTCATATGTTAAATGTGCTAGTAGATGCTTCATATAGTCAAAGAAGCTTAGAGGGAAAATCCCTTCTAATTTGGAAAAAATTATTAGAATTTCCCTTTCTAGTTTTTCCATTTCAGCCAACTTGATTTCAGATGATGTTAAGCTTTTGAAAAAAAAACTTAATTCTATTATAACTTTCTAAACCTTGTTCGATAGCAACTCCCAAAATGCAATTGGAATTAGCCTTTACATAAACATATGACAATCATGACTTTTCATCCCAAATAATTTGTACTTCCTCATGTTCACACACTTTACAAAGTTTGAAACATAACCATCAAGAAACTTTAGACTTTACAACCATTCACACAAAATTTTCTTTTGTTTTTTGTCTAAAGTGTAACATGTTTTTGGATATTTTGGTGCGAAATTTTTTTCTATATTCATCAAATCTAGCTTATGACGTATCAAATTAGTTTTCCAATATGGCAAATCCTAAAAGATGCTTCATTTTATCTAACCAAAGTTTTTATTAAAAGATGCTTCATTTTATCCTCATTTGGAAGATAAAATGCATCAGAATCATTGTCATAATAAAGACAAGCTAACTTCCCTATTGTGCTCCATCCAGAAAACATAGTATATGCCAGAGAATCACTAATTATATGCCGAAAAATCACTAATGGTCCACATCAAAGCTGCTCTCATCATAAAATTTTGTTTCAAAGACACATCATATGTCTCAATACCATATTCCCAAAAATGAGGCAGTTTAGATATCAACGGATGTAAGAATACATCAATTTTATGCTTTGGATTTATAGGCCCTGGCACAATCACTATCAAGAACATATATGCCTCATTCATACACATCCATGGAGGCAAATTATAAGGAGTAATTATGATTGACCATGATGAATATTGTTAGCCAGATTGACCAAAAGGTTGGAATCCATCTGTGGACATTCCCAACCTAACATTTCGAATTTCAGTTGCAAACTCATAATGTGTTTTATTCAAATGTTTCTATGCCAGTGTATCTAATGGATGGCTCATTATTCTATCTTCCTATTCGTGTTCATTATTCCATCTTATGTGAGATGCAGTAACATCAGAAGCAAGTAGTCTTTGAAGTCTAGGAGTTAGCGGGAAATAATACATCCGCTTCCAAGGTACTAATTTCTGTTTCAGAGAATGCTTTCTAGGCTTGAACCTAGATTGACCACAAAATTTGCACTCTCGTAATTCCATATCATCTCCTCAATACAACATACATCCCAATTTGCAACAATTAATCTTTTCAACAGGCAAACTAAAACCTCTAATAAGTTTGATCATATTGTAAAAACTATCGACCATTATATGATCAGGAGACAATGATTCATTATATCATCCAAGAATTATATAAAAATTATTATCAGAAATATGCCCTTCAGACTTTATGTTCAATATGCGAGCAATTGAAGACAATTGAGTCATTGTTTCATAATTTGGCCATAATTCTTGGTTAGCTGAGTGTAGTAAGTCAAAAAATTATTTTACATATGGGTTTAGTTCTTCTTTAATATTTTTTATATTTTCCTGAAAGGTATAACCGGTTGCAACATAAACCATTTGCATGTAAGGATTTTCAGTTGCACCCACATTATTCGTTCTAAATCCAATCCCCCTTTCAAACTCATCTACATTCACTGACGAGTTTACTTCATTACCCTTTGTGGTGCCATAAATCAATGGCTTCCCATGTCATGTCCACCCAAAATAATTTGGGATAAACCCTTTTTTTAGGAAATGCCCATTCACTTCAATAATAAGAAGGAAATGAATGTGTTTGCACATTTTACATAGACATCTAATCTTTGGGTCATCCATATATGTAGGTTGAGAACATGAATACTGTATAAAAGCTTCAACTCCCTCAACAAACTTAGGATTAATGAAACCATCAGGTGTTAATCGTCTATACATCCAAGATCTATCAACATTACTCATTTCTGCAAAATCGTTACTTTAAAAGATTCATTTCATAGTTAGTATCCTTCATGTCCCCTAAGTTTACAGAACATCTAAACTTTACACAATATCCCTTAAGTATTAATCAATCAAATTAATCACCTATAATCGATTTCAATATTATGGTACGTGGCATTGTTTACACCTGTGAATTAAGAAAGCAAGATCTTGTTGTGTCTCCTAGGCTCGTAGAATTTTTCACCGATAAGCCTCACGAGAGTTGCATCACGAGTTTCCAGCCTATATACCATCCTAGGGGTATGGTTTATTATGCAAAGAATTATCTTGTCTATTAAATGTATGAATTTCTTATGTTAATACTAAGTTTGCATTAATCACATTAAAGTTAAAGTATTTATGTTTGAATTTATCATCTATAATTGATTTTAATACTATGATATGTGGCATTGTTTACACCTGTGAATCAAGAAAGCAAGATCTTGTTGTGACTCCTAGGCTTGTGAAAATTTTCACCGATAAGCCTCACGGGAGCTGCATCACAAGTTTCCAACCTATATACTGTCCTCGGGGTTTATTAATGTCTCAAATCATCCATAACATCTCAAATTCATTCCACATACAGTAAATGCTTAGACTATTAAAGAAGAACATAAAAACTCATCAATGATTATAAGAATATTCTAAACAATAACATAAAATCAAGACCTCCTTTGCATTCACACAAAGCCCAAACATATCATAATTGTATTATTAAAGTAATACATATGATAGACATTCAACTTCGGACGATAAAGAAAAAGGATGATCAATGCTCTTTAACACAATATAGAGCCTGTGAAAAAGAATATTTCGTATTTAATATAATACACTTTTTCTAACATTTGTTAAGAAAATAAAATAAATTGCATTAGTTAAATCTGATGGCATTTCTCGATCCTTTAGGAAAGTTAGCTTTTGGTTTTTCTACTTCAAGTTCATAATTAAACTAAATCCCTATATGTTTGGTGTTAATTTAGGTTATGATTATCTTTTTGTCCTTTCTAATTCTTCTAATATCAATGTCTCTAACATTGCATGCATTATTGGCCATAGTATAAGGTTCTTCAATCTCTAACTTTTAGAGATACATACTATTATTGTTTGCATATTGATCTAACATACTATTATTTTTTGCATATGGATCCACGCTATGTATCTTAATTAAAATAAATTATAAAAAGACTAGGAGCTTCAAATGGCATTCGCACTTAATATATAACTAACTAGAACAGAATAAAAAACTTAGCTTTGAAATATTAAATTGTTTTCTTGACTCACATTGAATATCATGGAGATGTGCCTAAGTTTGTTAATTCCATCAGAATTAGTCAAGTAAAAGTATAATTAATTCTAGCATATCTTCATATAAGTTTGCTAGTATAACATATAATAAAGCAAGTTTAAAGTTTATTTTTTTCATTTTACTCTTATGATTAATTTTTGAACTCGAAGGGAATAAAAAAACCTCTATAATTGACCAAATCATCAATAATTGCTTTGAAAAAGAATATGAAATATACTTATAAACAACTAAACTCTATACTATTATTTTGATGCATCTAAAATCAAAAGCTTAGAGCGCTCCTCTAAAAGTATGAGGACAGTTGAAATGGTGCATGAATATATTTAAAAGAATGAATTGATAACTAATTACTCTAGTGATTTATTTGTTTCCTTGATCTTTAATTAAACATTAAATAATGAAAGCATGAGAGATCAAGGAGACATAGCCAAAGTTGAAGTAGTTGAAGTAGTTCATTTTGTCTATTCATCATTTACATTTGTTATGTTTGGTCCTACAATCAAAGCATGGTAGGTAAAGCCAAAGCTAGGAACTTTCTCTCATAAAAAGAGTACAAAAATATTTAATGATATACTAAATTATGATTTTGAAATGTGTAAATAGTTTTTAGGAATATATTAATTAATATGGTATATAATAAATATCCAACAGAAAATAAGAATTCAGAAAACTATTAAGTTAAACAAAATTAATTTCCCTATCTCAGTTCTCCCTAATTCTCGTTTCACTTTAAACCTCTAATGTCACTCTCGGAGCATACTCCTCTCATTTCTTACTCTATGTTGAAGTTTTCATCACTCACTAACTATCATCAGCCCATCACTACTACAAGGTTATTGTAGTTTATTAAGGATATGCTACTAGTTATGTGATTTACATCTAGTGTTTTATTTATATTACATTATTGTCAACACATGTACTTTCTCCCTAGGTCTATTCTTCTTTATACAGTGATAACATTAGTTTTTTGATTTGATGGAAATGTTTGTTCTTACTATAGTATTGCTTTTAATCCATTTCTTTTTAAGTTTCATACGTTGAACGAATTTATGGAATATAAGAAATCAAAAGAATTTATAGAAAAAATGAAAAGAAAGAGAGAAAGATAGAATATAAAAGCCACCATCAATTAATATAGCTATATCATACTTATATACAAGTAAAACCTCCTTATTACCTCTTAATCAATTTTCTAAAAAGATATAATTGATTGTACATATGAAAAATTATAAATTAATTACAATATGTCATTATATATTTCACATCTCCCTTAAGATAGAG
>JAOSBN010101924.1:0-11273 GCA_027563595.1 Erythroxylum suave
TCGATATGAAGGACCCAATTAAGCACAAAAATCATGAATTAGGAGTCAACAAATGCATAAATACTTAAGAAAACAGGCCCAATTCATAGTATAAATCTGGTTCAATCAGAGATACATGAGATTCTCATATCTCAGGTGATCAATTTAGTATCTGATAATGCATGATAATAAATTTTTCAAAGAATGTCTTCAGCACGAGTGTGTGATTATGAGACTGTGCATTCAGGTTTTTGCATTTATTAAAGTTACATTGTCACATACCACATGCCCATAAAGAATGTGAGGATGACATAAAGTTGTATCTCTCATGTTTGTGGACTTTCTAGGGTACTAATGAGAATGTCATCACCAAAGTGACCTTTCAAGTCAGTATTTTGGATTGTTTTGCTTACATGTTGGGGGATGTCTCTAATTTTATGTTTGGTTATTCTATCCAAAGGTGTCGGCCTTACATAACATTTTGAGATGATCATAAAGGCATTAGATGGAGGAAAGTTGTTGCTCAAATGACCTATTCACTCAAAGGTGGTAGTGTCATGAGAGTTGATAGTTTGTATTATGATCCTTTTTATGTCTGAAAATTTAATTGCATATATTATGTATTTAACCCAAAGGTGCTTCATAATATATATGATCAAATTTTCAGGAAAGATACTATCTAATGGCGTTTAGTATCGCTGTTGTCCTACATTTGTATTGATTTAATCATAGTTATTATGGAGTCACCTTTTCGGTTAATAAAATCAGTGTCACCATTGAAACTCTGAATAGTTTCAATATAAAGAAGAGATAGCTGAGGTTGTAATGACCATATGGACAGATAGGTCATCTCTACCTACATCTATGAGCTTAAAAACTTGTAATGTAGCATATGAATCCTAGGATTGGTCTAATAGATTATATCTTATAATCATTAAGAGATCTATACCTAACCATATACTTAGTGGACTTTCGGATACAGACATAGCATAGTAATTTCTTAATAATGTCTCCTAGAGGTACACAGTCTCATCTAGTGTTGAGACACGTTCCTTGAATAAAGAATCATTCTAAGGTATATGAGAGAAAAGGGGGAGCAAGGAGTACATATCAAGAATGATTTATCTTCGTAGATTGAAGATATTGCACATCCCTCTTCCTGATGTTTTTATAGCTCAGCAGACTCTCGATACATTCCCTCCAGAATTTAGTAATCTAGTGATGACATATTATTGGCAGGATAAGGAATGGGACTTCAACGTTTGATTTCTCATTGCATTGCTGAGGAGGAGAAACTTAAGCTTGTTACTCCTACAACCCTTGATGTAACAAAAGAGAAGGAAAAGATAAAGCTCACTAAGATCAAAGATAGAAAGACTGAATCTTCTCCACATACTAATATTGATCAATCTAATTCTAGTGAAGGTCTTAGGGACATAAAGTAACCAGCAGTGTAAAGCCTAGAAAGAAAGACTGTAATTATTAGATAACTACTTGGCTTGTCAATTTTTGAATTTGATTACGATAGTCACATTAAGTACTTGGTGGCTATATAGTAGAGTATCTGATCAAGGTGCTTCCACAATGCAAGGCTTCATATCCGAGACAAAGCCAAATAAAGAAAAAGAGGAACTGATGGTTGGCAGCAATGAAGAAGTGAAAGAAATATCTATAAGGGATGTATGTACTGAACCATGTTGTAAGGTTCATAAATTTTGTATATGATCTTTGGATTAATTTTGAACAATGAAGGTTGACCTTTTGCATTTAATGCTTCTTTTTTATAGTTATGTTTAATGCAAAACATAGTGGTACAACTTTCTTGTCATATGGTTTGTATAGAATGTGTCTTACCCCGAATTAGATACATTATTCTTCGTATATTGCTAAACAAGTCATGGAATGAAGGAACTTGGTGAATGAAAAGTCATACATGGTGTGACATAAAATTTTATGTCACATTTCCAGAGCTAGGGTTAAGAGATTGATTAAAGAAAGCATTCTTTCAATTCTAGATTATGATGATCTGGGAAAATGTGTTGGCTATTATAGGGGTAAGTTGGCTAATAAGGATATTAAGGTCAACTCATACTTCTGACTTGTTGGGTTTGATACGTACAGTTATTAGAAGACCTTATACAATTGCATTGTGCAATTCCAAAAGTATTCTGACATTTGTTGATGATTATTACCATTAAAGTTATGTGTTCTTGCTTACGGAATGAAGGTTGAGAACTAAATGGAAAAAATCATTAAGATAGTCAGATTTGACCATAGAGGAGATTATCATGGTAAACATGATGTTCAAGACTTGACTTTTGTTAGATATATGGAATTGGTTGGGATAATGACTTGATTCATTATACTAAGTAGTCTTAAGCATAATGGTGTGTTGCCGAAAGGCATAATCACACCCTAAAGGACTTGTAAAAGTCAATACTGAGAAAGACTATTCTACCCGATTATTTAGAAGCGTGAAAAACCAAGTCTTAGACACATTCGTGTGTGGGACTGCTCTATTGAGGTAGTATAATCCTTATAAAGAAAAATTCCACACTTATTATGGTCATTGATATTTAGTGAAATATCTTGACAACTCTAAAACTTATGGATTTTATTGTAGATAAGAAAGGACCAGAATAGTGGAATCACAAACAGCTAAGTTTTTGGAATACGACATCTATGATGATGGTGGGCTCTTTGACCCTTGGGATGATGGCAAGATAGATACTACAGTATTATGTATCTGTCACTCATACAGTTAAATTCGATGGATCTAGGTCTTAGTACCATACCTATATAGGAATAGGAACATATACCTGTACACATAGAGGTTTCTGGCGTTACAAGATCTAATACAGTTATGAAAATCCACCAAAGTGAGATAACATGTTATCCCATCTGATATCATAGCCTATTAGGTGAACAGGACTATGATATTAGACATGTTACGATTCTAGTTACTTTTACAGAAGTTGTTTCTAAACCCAATGCGAAAGTGTGGTAGGTTGCAATGACTTATAAGATGCAAGCCATGAAGCATAGTACGGTCTAGGAGCTAGTTGATTTAGTAGCAGAACTGCAAAAATGTTAATTGTAAATGAAGTTTAAGACCTAAACGATTTCAGTATAGAGTTCAACAGTTTATGGACTGGCTCAGTTGCCTGATGGTTCACTCAGGGAGAAATGTTAACTTTGGTGTTACTTTTCTCTCATATCCTTGAAGGATACATTTTGAGTGATTAAGGCAATTGTAGCTTATGATAATAACGAATTACATCAGATGGTTGTCAAAACTGATTTCTTGAATAAAGACCTTAATAAAGTGTTCTATATGGTACAACCTAAAGGATTTCAGGATCTAGATGGAATTGACATGGTTTGCACGTTATATAGATCAACATATGATTTACATCAAACCTCTTGAAGGTGATACCTTATAATTGATGAGGTTATGACCTCTTTCAGCTTTATGAAAAATGAAGTTAAAAGATGCTTATACTATGAAGTCAGGGAGTGCAAAGTTATCTTCCTATTATTGTATGAGGATGATATATTGCTCACGTCAAATTACTTGATCATTTTGTATATGGTAAAGCAACTTTTGGTTAAGAACTTTGACATAAAGGACCTTGGCATAACATCTTTTGTCCGAGGTATTCAAATTTACTGGGATAGATCTTAACACTCATTATACCTCTCACAGAGTGCATACATTGATTATATGTTATAAAGGTTTAATATGGTCAATAGTAAACCTGTCGTAACACCTATCTCTCATAGTGAGAGATAATCTTTGGCATAGTATCCAAAGAATAAGGTAAAGAGAGAGGCTATGAGGAATGTTCCATTCTAGTACGGTTAATAGTCTGATGTATGCTCGGCTATGTACTAGGCAGGACAATACATTTACTGGTTGACTATTTGGTCAATATACGGTTAACCCAAATGTAGACCATTAGAATGAAGTCAAATAAGTGTTGAGATATTAAAGGGAATCAAGGATTATGGGTTGACATAGAGAAAAGTCAACAGACTAAACCACGTAGGGAATTCAGATTCAGATTAAGCTATGTGTTCGGATGATTGAAAGTTCACTTAAGGTTACAGTTTTAAGTTAGCAAATGGCACAATGTCGTGGAAGGGTGTCAAGTAGATAAGGGTAATTTCCTCGACTATGTATTAAGAGTGCATACTATAGGGCTGCTTCACAGACAATGTAGCTTAGAAATTTGATTTCTGAGTTATCTATGGTTGACTCAGTGGCTAAACCGGTTCAGTTATACTGTGATAATAAATCTTTTGTGTTCTTTAATAACAATATTGGATATTACAGGGTCTTGACATTTTGAGATCAAATTCTTGATCATAAAGTAGTTGACACAAAAAGATGACATCAAAGTTTGGAGCATTTAAAGATTGAGGAACTATAAGTTGATTCTTTAACTAAAAGACTTTGCCCACTTGTGTTGAAAAACAAGTATACATTATGGGCACTTTTGAAGTCCTTGGACACTGTTAGTTAATGGATTGTTATGCTAGCTCCATGTACATTTATACATTTTGATGTATTATGGTGGTATGATGATTTATCAATATTGATGATCATTGTTTATCCTTAGTAATACATGTTATCATAAATTGTCATAATACGTATGAAAACCTTAAGATTTGTGTTGATCGTAATCATTTTAAAGGTTATTGGGCATTTATAAAGATTGACCTTAAGCCTATGTCATAAGACACATATAGTTTTATACGAATATATCCTTAAACTTTTATATGACATAGGGGGATATAATTTTTTTGTTCCATAAAGGTTCTCTAATGCAGTTTAGCATTCAATTAAAGAACATAAATGTTTTCTTTAATGTTGATTAGCATATAGTGAGAGGAAACAAGTTTTCTCTAATGGTGTTTAGCATTTAGTGAGAGAAAAAAAGATTTATCTGATGCAGTTTAGCAATGTGGTTTGCCATAATGTTGAAGAAATCGAGACCTATAGACGAAGATGATACATATTAGATAATAAAGGTATCATCGTAGTTTGTCACACTCCATTTTCCCATTCATATCAGTGAGGTATTAGATATTCATGATTGTATTGGATCTGTCTCACACATAACACACGCACTTGATACTTTTCGGTATCGAAAGCCTTGCAGGACAAAATGTTGGACTTTCATTATCTTTGGATCAAATGTTTTGTTTTTAAACTTAGACGACTAATATAGTAGCATAGCTTAACCAAGTTTTTAAAAATATTTTCAACTTGATTAAAACTTCAATTAATAATTGTTCAAGGGGGAGATAGTAAGACATTTTTCCCTTAAGGGCAATCTTGTCAATTTCCCATAAAGTGGACAGTTATTAATTGTAATTTTTGTTTTAAATAAATTATCGATTAAGTTACATAATTTGATCCAGATAAGAGTAATAAAGTGACCCAATAAATGATCAAAATTAATTGGTCAAAGTCTGGGTGGAAAATGAATCCCTTTGGGTGTGGACCTGGCCTATAATAGCCTTGTGATAGGGAAGCCCAATATTGAAGCTATATAAATAAATTAAGGTATCTTGTAGTTGCTTATATCAATCATAAGCATAATGAATCTCTAACCCATTAAGAGAGCTTATATATTGAGAAAGTTATATAAAGACCTAGGTTGCATCTCGGTGATAGATTCCCGTGAAGACGGCGGTGGATTTGGGACCATTTCGGCTTTGAAAAGCTCGGCTGAATTTTTATAACCGAAATTAGGTAAATTCCACATTTCTCTGCTATTTGCCCTTTCATGTTTGATCTGGGGTACGTAGTTAAGGTACCATTACTATTACATGGCCATCATCAACACACATTTGTCTCTAGGATCCACTGGTGTCACATGTTAACTGTCATCATCGCCATGATAAAAGCATCACCAATGACACATTAGCTACCACAACCAAACAGCTATCGGATGATTAGCAACATTCCAGTAGCCAGTCTCCAGCAATGGTGATGATGTAGGAGCTACAGACATCCAACCAAGCAAACATTCAACAAACTAGACCTCCATGTGCACAACGTCTTCCATTGACTCCAAACCACTTCCTTATTATCTCACGCTACCATAAAATAACCATAAAATTAAACACCATGATAATAATCACCAACTCCCATTCATATTCTCTTGCTCTATCACTAAGAGCATTAGAAACGATAGAGAGGGAAGTTTTGGTTTATTCACATCTTGGGTGTCTTCTTATTGTGAACTAATTTTCATGATTTCATTATGTTTAAGAACTAAGGTTGAACCTTTCAATGTTGAAAAAATGATAGCACACTAGATTCCGAATCCAACAACTCCAAATCCCAGCTTAGGAACCTCAAGCTTTGGTTTCCAAGTGACAACAACTAGGTTCTCCACATTCTGACTTTCACTTGTGCTAGATGTTTTAGGTTTAATGATTATGATTTTAAACCTATTGTTTAACTTTTAAACAATTCTTGTTCTTCAATATTATTGTACAACAATTCTAAATTGAATTTAGGCAAAACAAATTGGTGTTTAAAACTTTTACATAATTAGTTCCAAATTTTAATCATAACCAAACATTTTTAATCAGGATACATAGTTAACGTTGACTTTCATGCTACATATAGAAAATAAGGGTGAGACTTAATTTTAATTAAACTTTCATTGTAATTACAAATTAAGTACCAATTTGAACCAAATAAGATCAAATCTCTCATATTGATCATTTTTATTAAATATATCATATTCAATCCTAAAGCTTTTCAAGCTTTACAATCAAGTTTAATTTGATTAGACACATTTTCTCTCTTTAACTTGTTTATTGTGTGTGACCATGTAGGTTTATAAATATGTTAGCAATAGTATAATTTATAATCCTAAATCATATTTATAATTAGGTGAATTAAACTCTTTTAATTCATCTTTAATTCTTTAATTAAACAAGTAATATACATAAACCAAGATTGATAAATAGCAATGCATCATGACCACTTAAATATTTACAAATGTTAAAGTGATTTTTAGTAATCTTTTCGTACATAGATTTTTTATATATAATTCAATCTTTTCATCATACAATGATCTAATTAGATATAAAGCATTGAATTAATTTCTACTTTATTTTAGTCCAATTATATTAATTCTACCATTAATAATTGATTCTATTAATGATATTTGTAAAATATTTTATAAAGTATCATTCCACTTTAAAAAGATGCCTCCAATTAATACTAATTGAGTATATATCTTAATATATATTATCTAAAGAATGTCTTTAAATAATTATATACTAATAAATATAATTAAACAAAGTAGAGATGTTATGAGAATGTCGTTCTTGACTTTTTGTTTGTTGTCTAATATTGTTCCCTTCTTGATTTTTTGTTTCTTGTCTAATATTGTTTGGTCTAATGTTCAACAGCTTTGTAAAATTTCCTTTTTTGATTGTTCTAATAAAATTCTTTACATAAAAAAACTATTCATCCCACCCATTTTAATGAAGATTTTGTTAATATGTTCACTAAGATTAAGATAAACAAAATTTAAGTTGGTCTTATGAGGCATCATTAAAAATTAGTAATCTTCTAATTAATATTTACATAGAACTATTAATGTCACTTCTTGAGAAATATTATTTTTGACGATTAATAAATATAGAGTTAAAATAGTCAAAATTTCTTATTCAAAATATTTAAATTCATATTATCTGTTAGAATTTATGACCTCTTTCTTTTTAGTTTGTCTTTTTTAGATGTTTTTTCGTACTGATAAAGAGAAAATATTGACAAAAATTTCGAAAATTGCATATTGAATTAATTGTCTCATTTTCTTGTAAGATATGTCTTTTCAATACTGTTCATGTGGTTTTAAAAATGACAACATAAAATAAATAATAAGAATAAGCCAATTTCGAGTTGTTAGATTTTTAAATTTTATGATTTTTTTTAACTTTTTGGTCTGGTTGTATTTAAAAATTAATAAATACTTTTCTCCAATCCTGTTCATATAGAAAATTAATTTCTCTTATTGAAGAGGTAATGGTGTTCAAAACAAAGTGAACAGGACCATACCCTACAACAAACAGGTTCATTCGCGATGAAAATAAACGTCGCTAAAGAACGAGAAATCATCGCAAATATTAATTTGTGATCTTTGATATAGCCTGATCATGTACCAAGGACATTGCTGCAAATGTCATCGACATTGAGCTGATTTCCCTTAGCTAATGACGTCTGCAACAACTCCTGCATCTTGTCCTACAACGTAAAGTAGAAAATGAAGTTAACTAAAAAATTATTAGTTAATATTATATAGTAAAATAAATTGTACTATTAATTTATTCGTACTTTCATAATTACTTTGTGCCTCTTCAGATGTCCAGCCTTGACCTTCCTTGTAGTGTGTGCGCTTCTACAGTGTGATCCTATTACACTGTTGCCCTTGGAGTTGTATTTGAATCTACAATATGAATTTAATAAAATTTAACCAATTAGAATTTATTGTATTAAAAAATATAATAATAAATTGAACACGTTACACTTACTAATTCTTGTCAGACAACGACAAATGATTTGGAGCCAATGTTATGGGGAGTGGTCATTTTTGCTCTATTGGTTTTGACTTTCTAACACATTTTCTAAATTAAGAGAATTAGTCATGAAATGTATAAATACAATTAAAGGAAAATATGAAAAAAAATCTTAAACTGCGGTGAAACCAAATAATCACACATTTTATTCTAATTCTCTTCAGTCTCCCTTTCAGGCACATGTCTCTTGGCTTCTTCATCAGAAGGGAAAGACTGATAATATTTATGAAGTCGATAGCGGAGATCCTTCAGCCTTTGTTTCAACAGTGAACTAACACTGCTTGAAACCTTAGGCTGCTCGATATCAACAATATTGAGCTTCATCTGTGAAAACATGTATTAGATAAGTTGTTAATTTAGTTAAGTAAAATTGCAATACTTATAATGAAATGAATTGAAATATTGCTGAAACTTTATTCAAAGCATTTTGTAGCAAGTTGTCTTCCTTCGATTGTCTGACATGCTAAAGGCAAGGCAACTCATTCCTCATTACAACGCCCAACTTACTGACCAATTTTGCAGCTTAAATCTTATCAACTGGGTGTCGTTGCGTGGGGTCAATCATGACTGACAACTTTATATTCATTGTTACATTCATCCGTTGCAACTCTATTCCTTTTTTCTTACTTCTACCTCATTTTCTGATGCCAGTATTAGAACCTGAAAAAAAACATAATGATAAAAACACACTAAACATATAATGAGAGCATAAATGTAAATATGCATGGTTATTAATAACAGACATGAAGATCCTTCATGACTACCAGACGATGTTGGTAAAGGTTGTTGTTACTGACTTTCCTCATGCGATGATGCAATTGTTGGTTACTCTGTTGGAGAAATTTCATCGCCCGTTACTACCCTCTTTCCTTTATTAAGACCACGTGCCATTATAATCAACCTGTGTAAAACATCAACAACATTAGACAATTATCTTCTTAACATTTGAAACAACAAAAACAATTTATTTACAAAAATCGTCATGATCACGATTTTGAAAATCATCAACTACTGCAAAAAAATAACTGAAACATTAAAAATATGCTTATGGTCATCGTAAAATGACATAACTACAACATCAACAACATAAGACCTATAATTATGATATTAACCTTTGAAACAATACAAACAATAAAACTTACATTCAACCATCATCATCATCAAAATGAAGAAAATCATCATCATTAAGTAAATGTTTGTTTGATTCTTCATCACTAATATATTCCATCAAAATATCGTCATTGTCATTGAAGTCATCCTGAGTATAGTCTTCATTTGTTTATAAGATAATATGGGGTTGGACTTCATCTAGTTGAACTATGTTGGGCTCAACATCTCTTCTATGGAATGATAATATATCTGCATCTTCTACTGTAATGCCTTCGTTATTAATCTCCAATCTAATATCTTGATAGACTTCATTAGTATCTTCTTCCAATTCACTAATATCTCTTTCACAAAAATCAAAGACATTCCTTTGTTGAAACTTTTGAACAACTTTCCAATTGCTACCTAACACAGTATCATTTACGTAGAAAACTTGTTTAACTTAAGCTGTAAGGAAAAAAGAATCATTATCATACTATGTCTTACTAACATTTATGTTAGCAATATGCCCGTTCACTCTCATGTCAATGAGATCAAACTATTTTCATTTAAGTCTACCTTCTTATCCTTGATGTAGTGTAACTCTATAATTTTAGATATCATATCGTAAAAGTCAATGATTTTGTCGTCATGAAATCCTTCAAAGACAACCCCACTATTTTGACTTCTAACTTGACTATCTCGATCTTGTATGTAATATCACACCCCATTAACAATGCAACCTCTTCCCAAAAATATGAGGCCCACATGTCAAACTATATAATGTTGTTTTTGCTTCCTGTAGGTTATGGTTATATAACCATATCATCTGTACAACAATTGAAATTAAATACGAGAATGAGACATATTCTCATATTTTCGTAATATGTAATTAATATGAAACTTAATTTCTAAACCATGATATAGACTTTTGCCTATGTCTTTCTTCAATATTAACGATCCCTTTTCTTTGAATTGTATTCTTGTGCTCTCTATTGGAAAAAAGAAACACAGTAACATCTCAGAGTTAATGAAGGAAATTGTAATATGATTGTTTGAATGAAAAGGAATATACCTACTCCATGTATGTATCGACCTTTTAGCAATTGTTCAAAATATACCAAAGGGCTATTTTGAATTCGTCCTTACTTAACTCAACATATTTACCCGCACTAAGTGGCCTAACTTTTTGGGAGAAAATAGACAAACCACCGTCGCCATTGAAATTAAAGTGACGTTCTAATCTATTAAATCTCGTCTCTACATCAGTTAAAAACATTGAGCAAAAAGTTAAGCATTCATTTGCTATATAAGCCTCTACAATAGACTATTCTGGTCGAGCTTTATTACGTATATAATGCTTAAGAGAGCATAAAAACCTAAACATAAATAGTTAAAAACTTAGGAATTGTTATCAACAAATAACATAGGAAAAACTTGTTGAATTTAATATAAATTATTTTTCAATCAGAAACATCCATCGAAATTGAACCAGTCTACTAAGTTTTGCTTCAGATAGTAAGTGTGTTACCCCCAGAATTTTTTTTATGATAAATCAAGCATGATTAGATTAATGGGGTAAATTAATATGGTATTTAATA
>JAOSBN010101945.1:0-11272 GCA_027563595.1 Erythroxylum suave
GATATGCTCTGTTTCTTTATTGAGCATGTATGAATACTTAGGTGTTTATATGAGAGTTGATGAAGACTTAGAGATGTTTAGGAGCATAGACGTATCATCTGTATTTTATCGTCTATGTTTTATCTTCTTTGGTTGACTATTTTATCGTCTGTGTTGACCACTTAGCGTCTATGTTTTATCGTTTGTGATTGACTATTTTATCGTCTATGTTGACCACTTAGCGTCTATGTTTTATCGTCTGTGGTTGACTATTTTATCGTCTGTGTTGACCACTTAGCGTCTATGTTTTATCATCTACGGTTGACTATTTTATCGTTCGTGTTGACCACTTAGCATCTATGTTTTATCGTCTGCAGTTGACTATTTTATCGTCTGTGTTGACCACTTAGTATCTATGTTTTATCGTCTGTGGTTGACTATTTTATCGTCTGTGTTAACCACTTAGCATTTATGTTTTATCGTCTGTGGTTGACTATTTTATCGTCTGTGTTGACCACTTAGCGTCTATGTTTTATCGTCTGTGTTTAACCTTCTTCGTCTATGTTGACCACATATCATATGTCTTTCTTCACTTCATCTTCCTTTCATTTGTTCTTCGTCTGCTTTTTGGAATCATCTATTCTCCACTTCGTCTGTGTTTTGGCGCTGCGTCTGTCTTTTAGCGCTTCATCTATGTTTGACCTCCTATGGTCTGTGTTTCGCATCATCTATGTTTGACTTCTTATCACCTATGTTTGACTTCTTATCGTCTGTGTTTGACCTCTTATCGTCTGTGTTTGACCTCTAATCGTCTGTGCTTGGCCTTTCGTCTATGTTTTTCTTTCGTCTACGTTTTGCTTTCATCTATATTTTGCTTTCGTCTATGTTTTGCTATCGTCTGCCTTTGAGATTCCATCTGCCTTTAGACACTTCGTCTGTTTTTTGGCGTATTGTCTGTCTTTTGCTCCCGTCTGTGTTTCACTTCGTTTGCCTCTAATATTTCTTCTGCCTTTAGCCATAGTCTGTGTTTGAATATTCGTCTACTTTCTGCTTGTAAGACCAAATTATATCAATTGCACTCTTTGATTTAATGTGAATAGTAGACTCGAAAGTCTGAATTTTGAGAGAAATCTGAAATGGCTTATTAGGTTATGGAATTGGACTCAAATGGGTTATTGAAGTATAAACCCTACGAACAATGCTAGTTAAGTAAGGTTCGATATTTGACTGTGGTTCTGATAACCTTGATGGAAGGGTACCCGGGATTGTCATGAACATGCATTGCACATAATTCATTCCATATATGTGCATTAATGAACATGCATAATTGTGCAGATTGTGATATAGGTGTGTATTATTTTGTTATAGAGGAACAATTGGAACGTCAACTTCCAGATGTTGCCGACACTTCCAGGCATTAGCTTCGGGAGTAACTTGCGAGTAACCTAGTGGTCTCACTTAATTTCTGGTTGTTTAAATTCTGTTTAAATTGATTGAATGAATGTGGCTTGAATGTTGATTCCGGACATGGAGGTCCGATGACTATGATATTGGATTGAAATCTTGAAGTGCTACTTGAATGTGAATCAGCTGAAATAAATGTGCATTTGATATGAAATTGTCATTCGATTCTCAACGATAGTTGAATGTCGGACATAGGTTCGATGACTCTGAAATTTTGTCTGATCATTCATTAAGATTGTGATATATGAGATATTCAGAAATTGTAGCATTTCATAAAATGCATGTTCAGATAAAGGCGTTGTAACTTGAGTTGCCATTATGAAGCGTTTCCACGTAGAGTTATACTCCATGATTTCTCTGATTTGGCACATAAAGCTATGCTCCGTGATTCTATCTGATTGAGCCTTATGGGCTAATACTTGTATAAGTCTGTGAGAGGCACTTGGTCACAACAATAAGAAAGAAAGTAAGTCTCATATGTATTGTTGATGCATGATATGAGTGATTATAAGTGTTAAATTTACAATGTGACATGATTGAGTAAGTGTATGTGATCGAATATGATATATGTTATGTGAAATAATGTGATGCATGAATTGAGTGAACCATCGATGATGGTTACCTCATTGAGTTCGCAAAACTTACCAAAATTGCAATGTTGTCTTTTCAGGACCGAGAGATGACTTTAGCTACTGAAAGGCTCTACCAGCCGTGTAGTTTGTATTTTGAAAAAAGGAGTCATGGCTCAAAAGTCAGTCAGCTGGGACTTTTGGATGGATTAGGTAGATTTGTATATTTTCCTCATTCATGTAGTACTTTTGTACTAGGTTTAATGATGTACATATGGAAATTGTTGAAAGATACAATGTAGACTTTCGATTTTGTGAAATGAATGAGTAAAATGTTGGGTTTCAAAATATTCTGATTTCCCTATGATGCTTTATAATGAAAAATGATATGATGCCATGTGAAGTTTAAGTAGTGATCGAAAGTAGCTCACCCTTATTATAGGATGTGTACCGGAATGACCTCCGGATATCCTGGTGTGTATCCTGCGGTAAAGGGGTGCTACACATATAGCTCTTTCATACCTTGTTATAGGTATGTGGACTAAAAGAAACTATAGGGTATATACAATGTTAGCTCACTTAAAGGATGAGTTATCTAATTTCATATGTGAGCAAATTAGATTGCACCTAAGCCATTACAACCACAAGAATAAATCAGTCAGGAAATCATCATCATTTAGAGAATTACTTAGCAAATTGTTAAATTAGACAATCAAAATCTTGTAATTGTTCAATTAGACAATCAATATCTTGTACAACTATCATTTGGATATTAAATTTATCTAGTTTCTTGATAATTGCTTCCAGCATTGTATCTCTACCTTGTAACCCTTTTCATTTAATGAATATATTATTATTCTTAAAGAAAAGAGAGAGGCCAATCACTACTATGCTTGAAATCATAAGGAATATGGTCATAAGGAGACACGCAAATAAAAGGGAATATGTTCAAATATGGAAGACAAAAAAAACACCTATTGTAGTATAGAAGTTATAAAAAAAACAAAGATGCATTGTAATAGAGATTGCTATGAAATGGGTGGAGCCTAAAATGTATCAAAAAAAGATGGAAAGCACACAATCAAACTTGGTAGGGAGCAAACTTATAGCTATAAAGTTTGAGAACTTTATGGTTACCTATGTAAGCCATTTATAAGTGATATTTATCATTCCAAGTGGAAGGCTGAAGCATTTGTTGACAGTTGCTACAAGAAAGACATATTTCTCTAAGTTTATTAACATGTTTTGCAGTTAGTAAGGGAAGAGATTTTCGTAGCAGCCACAAATAGTGAACAAATTCAAGTAAGTAAAGATAAGATATGGGAAAGTAGTTGTTGCCATTCAAAATCTAGCCATTGTGAGTTTCAAATTTTATTGCTTATTTAATTGATAACTTTTAACATTTTTATTAGTTATTGTTGCAGGCACAATAATTGGGTGATGGAGAATCTTTAACAACATCTTATGATAGACCCTCATAAGTAATTACAAAAAGTATCAACTCTAAGTCATGAAAATAATTAAATTGGTAATATGTTGTTCTCGAATTTAATTTCTAAGTAACAAGTTAGCCTAATAGCTCTACACATATTATCAAAATAAAATTTGGAAATATTTATCTAAAGATGTTCAATTGAGCGTTCTAATTAAGAGACCTAAGACTCAATGGGAATCTAAACATAACATCTAAACATTTACAGGTTCAAGAAACTACAAGAAGGGCAATCCAAAGGAGAGTCATTCAATTATTATAAGAATAATTTTTCGAGTCGAGTGTAAATCGACCAAGTAGTCCATGATAGAATAAGTATATTATATTTTGTGTTTTGTTACTAGTGTAAATTAATACACTATGTTATGTGTTTTATTGCTTCTGTCAATGAATACACTATATTTCGTTGATTGTTTTTAATGACTTTAAGAAGAATGCGTGGTTGATGGTTATGTGCAACAGAAGAGAATTTAAAGGGATCATAGAAGATATAGAGATAGGAAAACAAACTTCATTCAATTTTGACATAACCACATAGCTGTCAGAGATAACTTTAATACATATGATTGACTATCCAGTATACGCTAGTGTATGATTACAACCTTGAGGCTTTTATTTAACGCTGCTTGTAATATTAATAATGAATTTTAAAAAGGACTTCTATTGTTTCTTGCGTAAATGTTGTCTTTTTAGTTCAACTTTGCAATAATTCCCTTCCCCTTAATGTCAGGAAGCGCCATTGTAGAGCAAAGAGGTATTTCGACATTGCATGGGTGTTTTCACTATCTGACCATTGAATTAACAATTATGTGACCATTTGATTGTTTCTTTTAGTCATATGTCTATCCAGTACTGCTAACAACACACATTCAACAGGTGTAAGGAATTCGGGTAATGACAAGGAATTTTTGCCTTGCTTCATGTATGCCTTCTTCAATTATGACATGTGAAACATTGGATGTATTGCAGTCTTTAATGGAAGATCCAACTTATGCGCCACGTTCTCGATAGATTGGACCACCCTGTATGGTCCTTAATAGAGTGGAGACAACTTCTAAACACTTATTCTCTGAAGGGAATGTTGCTTATATGGCTATAATTTCAACAACACCATTTCACCGACCTTGAATTCATGTTCTGATTGCCTAGATTAAGTATATTGCTTCATCTAGTTTTAGGCCCTCTATAGATGGAATTTTGTCATGTTAGTCACCGCCTCCCTGTTCTTTAAAACCTGATTAACTTCTATCACCTTAAAGTCCCTAACTATATAAGGTGTATAAATCAGTGGTGGACATCCATACAAGGCTTCAAATAGTGTGGAGTCGATGGAAGCGTGATATGTCGTATTACACCACCATTTCGTCAAAGGTGTCCATTTGCTCTATCTCTGAGGTGTTTGACTATAAAAGCACCGTAAGTATGTTTCAATAATTTTATTCACCGCTTCTATCTATTCGTCCATCAACGGGTGATAGAGGATCAAATATTTTAGTTCAACTCCTTACTGTCAGAGTTCTTGCCAAAACTTGCTCATCGATTCTAGCCTGCCATGTAGCTCAAACACATTATTGAGGAACACTTCAGCAATGTCACAAGTTGGGTAGGGATGTTTAACAGGAATAAAGTTAGAGCATTTTGTAAATCAATCCACAATTACTAAAATGATTGACTTTCCCTTTGATACCAGAAGTCCTTCAACGAAGTTGACACTCACCTCCTGCCAACTTCCTTCTGATATCTTAATAGGTTGCAATAATCCTAGTAGAACTATCGTGTTTATTCATCTAACAGTTCATGCATTTCTAAATATGGGTTCAAATGTCCTGAGCCATTCCTTTCCAGAAAAACATGTTTTAAAACTTCTTCCTTGTTGCCACTACCCCTACATGTCCTCTAATAGCATCATCCTGACTAATTCTGACAATTTGTTTTTCGAAGTTTTTGTTGGTGCCCACCACTAAATGCCCCTTCCATCTCAATAACCCATCCTTCCATTCATACATGCTAGACTTCATACTATCAAATTCCAATTTTAATGATATCTTGAATCGCTTGATCCTTTTGTCAAATTTTCTTAATTTCCTTTAACGACCCACTATGTATCTGCATAACTGATATCATCAACATCTCTGCATTGGTGATTCTCGAGAGGGCATTTGCAGCCACATTCTCCTTCCAGCTATGACACTACACTTCAAAGTTATGGTCGAGGAGTTTTAGTAGCTGCAACTGTTGGAAGGGAGTGGGTAGATGTTGCTCTAAAAAGTATTTAAGACTCCGATGGTCTGTTTTGACGATGAATGGTTTGAAGCTCAAATAATGACGCCAGTACTTAATTGCCTTTATCACTGCCAAGAATTCTTTTTCGTAGGTGGATAATCCATGTTGTCTTCTAGTTAATGGCTTATTGAGGAAGGTAAAGGGATGACCTTCCTATTGTAACACAACCCTGATTCCCTGCCCCATTTACATGTACTTCTACCATAGAAGTTTTTGAAAAATCCAGCAATGCGGTTGACAAAATTGTTGCCTTTAGTTTCTTGAAAGCTACCTTATCCTCTTTTTGCCATTCCTAGTTACCTAGACGTTCTTTCTTTAACAGTTATGTCAATGGTTTAACCATCATCCCATACCCGTTAATAAACCTCCAATAGTACTCAGTAACCCCTAGAACTCCTTTTAGTTCCTTAATTCCCTTAGGTTCAGGACATTCTTCGTGGTTTTAACCTTTCAGACATCACTGCTACTCCTCCTTTTGAAATTTTATAGCCTATGTATTCAAATTGGCATGCCTGAAACACGCACTTGCTCCCTCGTAAGAACAGTTGATTGTCTTTCAATGTCTGCAAAGCCATCGAGATATGTTCTACATGTAATGGCAACGATGAGCTATAGATTAAGATATCACCAAAAAGTACTAGAACAAAATAATGCAAGTATAGTTTAATCAAATCATTCATTAGCCTCTAAAATGTTGAAGGAGCATTTGTCAAGCTGAATGGCATTACCAAGCATTACCAAGAACTTGTAATGCCCTTCGTGTGTTTTGAAAATTTTATTTGGAACATCTTCTAGTTTCATCCAAATTTAGTGGTACCCAGAATACAAGTCCAACTTAGTAAACCAACAGGCTCTATGTAATTCGTCTAAAAACTCTTTGATGAGTGGTCTCGGAAATTTATCCTTCACTATATGCTTGTTCAGCTCCTGGTAATCCGTGCACATATGCTAAAAGTTGTCTTTTTTCTTGACAATAACCATCGATGATGCATAAGGTTTGTAGCTATGGCGGATGAATCCCTTACAAACTACTCTATTACATCCTATTGTGTTCCTGAGTAGCAATATGGATGCATATTAATGGTATCGACTCTTTCCTTAAAAATGATTTGATGATTATGCTTATGATCTGGTAGAAGATGGTTCTCTTTTTGGAACACCACTGCTTATTCAAATAAGACTGCATTAATCTCATCAAATGCACTTCATTGCTCATCCTTCATTCTCATCTGTTGCAGTTGATATTCGATTGGGATCGTCAGTTGCTTCATGAACAATTAGCTGCTCATCAACCATTGTAGATTTTCTGGAATTCCTTGCTCAGAATGACCCGAGATCTACCTTCTACGTTTCCTTGCAATATCACCAGTCGTCCTTCCCTATTAAATGTCATCATTCTATTTTTGAAATTACATAATACATCATTTAACCCAACCAACTATTGTATCCCCAATATGACATTGCAACCACCCAACAATGGCACTAGAGCATCCATAATGAACTGCGTCCATTGCATGGTCCAAACAAATTTTTTACAACATTGCCAACATTCTAGTTGTAGTTAGCCTCCTACCCGTAATGGAAACTAGTTCTATCTCCTGAAGATAGCCACCCGTTCCTCATAACTATTGCGTCCATGAAATTATGCATACTATCATTGTCAATCAGTATATGAATGCTTCGTCTCGGGCACATCCCCACTAATCTCATTTGTTTAAACTCCAAACATATCTAACATTGAAACAATTGGACAGTCTTCTTCTCTGAAACTTCCTTCAAATTCTTCCTCATAATGTTCTGCTAATGTTTTTCCACTGTCATCATCCCCCAAAATTACGTCAAATTGTAGTTGTCTTTTCTTACACTTATGTCCCAAATTGTATTTCTCATCACACAAAAAACAGAGACCCTTCGCCTTCTTATCGTCAAAGTCCTTACTACTAATACGTTTCAAGGGTTTAAAAGAACTTACTGATGGTGAGCGTAATGTTAAAGTTTGTGTAGGTAATATTCTATTTGTGTTTGAACTATGATTCGGTTGTCATTTGTGGCAACCTAGGGGTGAGCTTAAAATTGCCTCCATTATTCACGTTCTTCGTTGTATCGATTCTATTTAGAATAGTATTTCCTGTTGACATCAGTATCACCTCTTGTTTTCGAGCTAATATGTAAGCCTGATGCAAGAATGAAGTTAATGTAATTTTACAATGACGTCAATTTCGAGCTTAAGACCCTTAATAGAAAACCTAATTAGATACTCTTATGGTAGGGAGAGTGCTAGTAGTGTGCCCTAGGCCAATGGTCATATGTGACTTTTGTACTGACATTCTAACTTATTATTTATCTATTATGAGATATTCTTTTATATATGTATGTATATTGTTTATGTAATATGATTTACATTCCATGAATAGTATTACGCTCATGTCATCAAGTATGTGACCTGATGGTAAAACCATAAGCATTATAATACTATTTTAAACTGTCCCTGGTCAATCATTATTGGTAGAACAATAATGAATTAAGACTAGCATGTGTTTTGATTGATGATCATGTTTTACTGATCGTGGATATGAGTTATCAATTTAGATACATAGATATATGTTAAAGAACATATATTGAACCGACACATAGAGAGAACACTACATGGTTTCATGTCATTAGTGATTCTTAATATGGTTTGATTTTAGTCCTTTGATCTGAAGTCATCATAGTTCCCTACATAAGGAATCTAGTGTTTTGATATTAGACTAAGTTATCTTTAACCGGATAACAAGTAGTCTTATGTTGGACATTAAATGAATCAAACAGAGGGATATGAATGACGCAGATGGGATTTGTACCTCTCTTAAATAAGAGAGATACCATTTGGGCCTCTTGATAAGTTTAACTGAAAAAATACATGGTCGTGCTCAAATGAATTGATGAGGAGTCATCAATATCATTTGATGAGGAGTCATCAATATCATTTGCTATAGACTTTAATTTAGGAATCAAGAAACTATGATTAATCAAAGGTTGATATGTACCATTCCTTGTGATTAATCTTGATATCGTGTTACAAAAGGACTGAGTTTGTAACCATGGTTACAGGTTAAATCGGATTACCGATCCTCATTTGATTTTGGTAGTCATAATGTCTTGCTAGAGGCCACTTATGACTTATGGGCCTTGAAGTGTGATCAAGCCCATTGCCAACATCAAATGAGCCTACAGGGTCGCACACAAAGAGTGATATGATTTGGGCTTATTCTCTTAGGCCTAATTTATTAGGCACTGAATAAATATATGTGGATATATTTATTGGTTTAGATTGAATTAAGTCGTCAGGCTTTTATTATATGAGATATAATATAGGCTGAAACTTATTGGGCTTCCATAATCTTAATGGGTTTAGAATTATGATATTCTTACTCCTAATCCTATTAAAATAGGATTGTCATATTCCTAGTAGGAATAGGGATAAGGGCTTCTCTATAAATAGAGGGTTTATGTCTCATTAGATGACACACGAAAAGCCCTAACCACCTAGCCACTCGTTCCTTTTCCCGAGAGAACAAAAACAGTGCGGCATTCTAAAGTGTTTTAAAACGTGCTAGAACACATTAGTCACTGCTCGGATCTTTCATCCTCGTATGGATGCCGGTAGAGGACATTCGTGAGCTACAGCATCAAGATACCTGGGAAAAAATCCTAATCCATGTGCTTCAAGAGGTAATTTCGTACACTTCTTGTTGTGAAATTTCGGTTAACTAAGGCACAAGACCGGAAATCTTATGGTCCATTCCACTGCGCATTGTGCATTCCTAGGCCATAAGCGATCTAACAGAGAGCCTATTTGAGTGATGATCAAACTGGGCACAGTAATCTAGTACTGTTCCATTTTGCTTCAAGTCCTTGAAATCCCCCACTGGGTCATCAATGATCTCCTCATCAAACCTCTATTTTAGAGCTTTAGTAGACTCATCCCATTTAACCATCTCTATCTTATTATGATTTATGATGTATAAGCGATACCACTCCCGAGCTCGTTCGTCCATGTGTAGAATAGCTACACTCACCTTCATCTTTTTTAGAGTCTGGTCCAGATGGAAAAATTGCTCACAAGAGTATAGTCACAGCTTAACATCTCACTATCGAACGATGGAAACTTGATTCTACTCATTCTCGTCGGTATAGCATTTTTCGTCCCCCTCCTGTCTCGATTGTCTAATCTGGGGTGCAGGTTCCACTACTGCAATTTATCCCTTGCTTCTGCATGGTTCATAATTCCAACATCTCTTTTTCTACCTTCTCTGTTCGGTTTTGAATCTCCAACAACATCCTCTCACTCCTTTCTTGTGACTCCAACAACATCCTTTCATGCCTACTTTGTGATTCCAAGGACATTTTCTCATTTTTGATTTGCGCCTCTATCAAGCTTTTCAAGTTTTCTTCCAACCTTTGCAACTTTATGCCTCTCGTGCCTTTTTCCATAATCGTTCCTAGATTTGGCTGCTCTAATACCAATTGTTGATGAAATTTTTAAGATAACAAAACAACACGTAAATTCCATCATGATGTTTGTTTACTGCAGCATAAGAGAATTTAAAAGGAGGGATACATAAAATCACTAAAGATATAGAGAGGAAAAAAAAACTTCATTCAATTACGACGTAGCCATATAGTCGTTAGAGATTAGCTTCAATACACATGATTTGACTATTCAATACACGCTAGCGTGTGATTACAACCTTGAGGTTTTTATTTAAACGCTGCATGTAATATTAGTAATGAATTTCAAAAAGGACTTTCTTTGCTTCCAACGTAAACATCGTCTTCTTCGTTCAACTCTACAACAAAGGCTAAATTCTTAATCTATGATAAAATTAAAATTTCATCCGTAAAATGGAGGAGAATGAAGAGGGATGTCCGGACGTAGGACACCCCGCCAATCTCACTGGCGGGGTAGGAGGACGTGACCATCTAGGACTGCACCCCGCCAATCTCATTGGTGGGGTGCAGTCCACCCAGCCATTTCAGATGGCCGGGTCGCGATCACGACAATTGAAATGGCTAGGTGGACTGTACCCCGCCATCGCAAATGGCGAGGTCGCGATCGCAACCGCGACCGCTTTTTGAATAAGCCTCGCAAGGGCCAGCCGTCGCCCATGCGACGCCGGCAATTGCAATCTCTTCTTGTTTCATTGTCACCCTCACGCTGTCGCACGAGGGTGACCTCTTCATTTTTAGTGAAAGAGATTGTCACCCTCGTGCACAAGCACGAAGTGAGATTTCAATTTCTTAAGAACGAAGCTGTCACCCTCGTGCTTGTGCACGAGGGTGACAGCTCACTTTCATGCTTCTGCACGAGGGTGACATAATTAATTACATTATATTTAATTAAAATATTATTATTACTTATAATTTAACTAATTAAAACATTACTATTAATTAATTTAAATATAATTATAAATTAATTTAATTATTGTTATTAATTAATTCA
>JAOSBN010101966.1:0-11272 GCA_027563595.1 Erythroxylum suave
TGATCAATTTGCAATCTCTTGAATCTTAATTGAATTGGCAAAGGAGATTAAGATTAGAAAAATAAATAATTGACCTAGAATTAGTTAACCTAATAATTGGGCAAGAATTAATGCGCACTTAAGATAGGAGTATACCCAAGGGCCTTAGGCATTCAATTAGCTTTGGTTCTTAACAATTTGATTATTTTAATACTAGCATAGGCATATATCTAGTATTTGTAATTGAGATAAAGCTATTATTAGCTTGGAAAAGAAATAATCGTATTATAAAAACTTGGATAATTGATGCATCCAATAGATTACTGGCTGATTTAAAGGAGAATTAAGTACTTCCAATACCAACGTTCTAAAACCTAGTTTATTTCCCTATTTGTTGTTATGTATATTATTTGATTGTTATTGCAAACAACCCCAATAGTGATTCGAATTAATTCAACTAGAAAATCAAGAATCAAACTTGTATGCTTTTGCGCAAACAAAAATTCCTTTTGTTTCGATATCTTGAATAGAAATATTCACTATTACTTGTGCAACCCGTGCACTTGCGGTAAGTTGCTAAATGAGGAATAATAAGATACCACTCATATGAATCATTAGTCATATGACTCATTAGTCTAACATTTTAAATCTTTCAACAATTTGAGAGACAAGATGCTACATTTAGACTTCTAACTCGTGAGATATAGATCAAATATCACAAGCTGCTCTAAAATAGGGGCAACATCAGGTTACCATTTTCAATTTCAATTTCCCATGTCATAATATAGATTTCTAGTTCTATGTGTTAGTTTTTATAGGCAACTAAAATCGCTACATTTACAAGTCATTAGATTAATTTATGACCCAAACAATGTAACTAGTTCAATAAACCCTGGATAGAATTTAACTACATGATAATCTCTTGTCATATTCAACCAATTCTATACAAGATAACACCAAAATAGCACCAAAGCATCATCCCAGCAACTATTCCACATCCAAATGAATCTTTGTATCCATTCAAACATGCACAAATATATAAATCAACTAAGTTCAACAAAGTGAAGTCCTAAACCTCAAAATTGACAAAATAGTTCTTTTATTGCCTTTCCTTCCCTTCCTTTTTGGTTTTGCTTGACTCACCAAGTGAAAAATGATAGGATGAAGAAGGTGAAATGGAGAGGAGAAAAATTTAAAGAAGAAGGTGAAACGGAGAGGAGAAAATTTTGAAGTTAATCCATCAAAGTGTCATCCATCTCGCCTCTTCGTATGCCTTTTCATGAATTTTCTAGTCTTAGACACATGTTTTAATTCCGTTGGACCATATTTCACAATACTATTGGACCATGTGTTACAATCTCATTGGACCACCTGTTACAATTCTATTGGACCATGTGTTAAAATTATATTAGACTATATGTTACAGTTGTGTTGGATCATGTGTTACAATTCTATTGGACACACATGCTTTAATCTTATTGGTCCATAACTTTAGGAAAATTGCACATTGGTCCTTCTTCTTCCTTTAATTTCCACATTAGACTATAATCTTGTCAATTTATTTCATTCCCTTATGTCTTAAGTTTCTAATGGCCTAAATTTCAGGCAATTTGGTT
This sequence comes from Erythroxylum suave, assembly GCA_027563595.1. NCBI lineage: Eukaryota > Viridiplantae > Streptophyta > Magnoliopsida > Malpighiales > Erythroxylaceae > Erythroxylum > Erythroxylum suave. Next base: position 1,596 of record JAOSBN010101966.1, read on the forward strand.
AATTATATAGGGAGTTATAACCCAAATACTACAGGCTATTCAAAAACAAGGACAATAGCCAGAACTCAACTTCCAAACAGAATTCAAAACTCTTAAAGGCTGAATCAGAATTCGGTTCCTTCATGAAAGTTTTATAAATATGTCTCTAGTTTAATTGCTAATTGAAATTATCCAACTTGGGGTTCTACAAACCAAGATATGTCTAAATTACATAAATCTATTTAGTGGAACCTATCCATTCAATGAGGTACACATTCCAAATCAACGAACTTCTATCTTATCATGCAAGAGCAACATAAAAATACATCCAATTTAACCAAAAAACACCCCATTTACTTATGGAATACTTATTTTATCAATTCCCCTCACATCACATTCATAAATCTAAGTAAACATATCCAAAATTTCCAAACATATTTGACATCTAAGTATATATGTCCATGTTGAAGTGAACAAATTATCCATTTACTCTTGTCTTTTACATTAAGTACCATTATATCTCTTACAATTATTAGATGTACTTAATTTATTATGTTCACTTCTTAATACACCCTAGGCATACTTCCAGGGTATATGTTAGGGCGTTACAGGTGTAGTATGTGAGGTGTCGATCCCTTGAGGAGTTGTTGAACTGATCTAATTCTAATTATCTAAGACTTAAAGAATTATTAAAAATAAAAAATGCACAAAAAGGTAAACACATGAAGATGATTGATTGGAACAAAAATGTAAAATTAACACGTAAAGATTCAAAATGAGCACCAACAAATTGACAATGGAAATTGCACAAGGAAGATTAACTGAATATAAGAAGGGGGATTTATCCGATCACCAAATGCTAACATGACTACGTTTGAGTTAATATTGTATCGATCCTAGACTTTCGAAGGGTGGATTACTCTCTCTCAAGTTATAATCATTAAAGCCTAAATTATAACCCCTAATTGAAATATAGAATTTGCAATCTCTCAATTAAAAAAAACTTATAATTACAATTAAAATATTAAGCTCTCTAACAAACAACCAGGTTCTCACAAGAGATCTCTTTTTGTCTAAATTCCTAATTTTATTATTTGTGTGATATATTAGATTGTTTAACTCTCATTAACTAATATAATGTTTTGTTATCAATTCACTCTCTCAATTTATTACTGAAGCATACAAATAAAACAAATAATCTCAACACCCAATGTATTAACATCAAAAGAAATCACATTAACATTGATTTAAGAATAAATCCCTAAAGAAGATTAGAACATCATCATCAATCCCAAATCCATCACTAACAAATCCATCTTATACATTCAAAAGAAAGAATAATAAAGATGAAAGCAAGTCACTTGGAAGGATCAGAAAGATGGCAGCACAGCAGCTCTTTCTTCTCCTTCTTCCTTTCTCCTCCTTCGCTCTTCTTTTTCCTCTCTCCTTGGATCTTTCTCAAAATGGTAGAGGTCTAAGCTCCTTTCTAGGTCATTTCTCTTTCTTTTTATAATATTTTCCATTTAAGGTAAACCTTAGGGATTTCCTATGCCCACAAAGTCCAAAAAGTTCCTTGAAAACTTATGAATGAAAGGTTGTTCGTGTCTTCTATGGTGCAAGCCACGATTATGGCCGATAGTGCCATGATCATGACGCTAAATTTTACATCTATCATAATGCGACAGATGAGGTCACAATCATAGCACCTTCACTAGGCTTCTGTCATAATCCGGGCTTCCTCTAAATCTCCCCTGTTTTTTGATATTTGACCTAAAACATTAACAAGCACATCAAGGAACCTCAAATACATAAAAATTTAGCTCAATGGCATGCTATAACCCATAAAACACTCAAAACACAAATGTCTAACTAAACAACACAATCCTAGCCTAAACATGCACTAATTATTCAATTTAACAACTAAACACATACTAAACTACCCACTAAAACATTATGCATTCTACAACTATCAACATCCCCACTTTTAAATTTTTGTTGTCCTCAAGCAAAGACAAAACAACTAAAACATAACACACTAAACACAATTAACAACAAAACACACACATAAGCATTAATAGGTTAATGACTTTAAACTTCATGAAACAAATTTAACTATAAACACGATCCCTCAAGTTGTTCTAACTTATTAACTTATGAAATTTGTGTCTAATTATTTCAGATCAAATATACATACTAATCAAGACCTTAATGTCAAAATCATTCACTTATATCACTTACACACACACATTGATAATTATTTGGTCAATCAAAATTGTAATTATCCTTGACTAGCTTTTCTTGAAAATTCGAGCTATTCACTAAAATCGTTAGGATTTATTAACCTACACACTATTCTTGTTACTTTTAATTGACATGAACCTAGTCTTCTGATGCAAAGGCAAAATTTATGATGAATGTCCCTCGATTACTCAACTAGGCCATGCTTTTATTAAATGGCTTGGTTGGAATGTCATTATAGCCTTTTGACGTGAAGGCAAACATTTGTGATGAATGACCCTCTATTACGACATCACATTCTCAATTAGCTAGTATCTCTATTCATAACCTAATTTGTTTCAAAAAGGACCAAAAAAATAGTTATTTATTAAACAAAACACACACTTTTTTAATTATTTTATTGCCTACTTGATTTCTTTAGCTAATCATTCTCATGAAATGGTTACAATGCTACATATTAGTTTGACCTAAAATTACAAATGAATGTGGTAAATTTCTAGAATGAATGAACTAACATTATATCCTAATTAACATGCATATTTAACTAAAACAACCTAGAACACTAATTTCACAAGCTAATAAATCTTTGCAACCTAAAAGACTATGTTCAAAGCTAAATCGATTCCGTTAAGTCCTAGCTATTGACACAAAACACACCACGCAATCCTAAACAAAACTAACATATAGCATGCAAAATTCACGGTCAAATAAAAACATATAATGCATATAACCGTCCCCATACTTGGACAACACATTGTCTTCAATGTGAGAAGAACAAACAAACAATACATAAGGTGGTAATAAAAATAACAAAACAAGATAAACAAGAGAACAATTGAAATTAACACTAAAATAAAAGACAAGGGTTAGAGTGTAGAACATGTCAAGGTGACTGAGGTGGTGATGGTGATGGTGATGATGATGGTGTTGGAGGTGATACTTGAACACCTTAACCTTCAAAATATCTATGAATACATCGTATGTCCTGACTTTCACGCCTTTATTCTCTAGCCATCTCCTTCAACACCTTGGCATTTTTTGAAATGACGTTGTTAGTGTTTCAGAACGCTTCCATTACTTACTCCCATCCCATTTGTTCTTCCTTTTATAACTCTGCACTAGCTAATTCCTCCTCCTATTGTTGTGGTGTCGAGCTCAAACTGGCCTATCCTACCCTGGTCTTGACATAAGATTTAGTGTTGATATGACAAAGTTCCATATTACGGGACTTTAAAATTTCAACTCTCGTCAAGTGATGAGTGTTAAGAAACTCAGGATAATGGACAATTAGTCCATTGAAATTAACATCATAGCACTTTGCAATGGTCATGACCAAGTACCCCATGCCCAAAATATTGCTTCTCTTTCTTAGAGAAGCAATAATTTCATTGAAGATATGGGTGGAGGTGCAAACTTGGACGTTATGAGCCATACACCACAATAGAAAAAAATTCTTTAGTTGAACACTTTTTAGATTTAATTTTGTTAAAGACAGTTTGACATATAAATTTATGCAATAAAAAGTGTTCAAGGCTTCTAATAATATTGTTTTTGGGTATTTTTAGCATCAAAGCTCTCCATCCTAATCAACTCAGTCCAATATTAGGAGGCATAAAAGTCATCATGTTGATTTACTATGGTTGAATTGGGGAATCCACCAATTTCACACAAAAATGTCATAATCTAACTCATATGGTTGACCCTGCACCTCAAACCATAGGTCCTTAGGGTTGGTTGGCTTAAATTGAAGGGAGGTGAAGAACTCTGGGGTTAGTTCCTTGTAAATGGGATAATTGAATTACTTGAATTTTTCCCACTGAATTCTTCTTCCTAAAGCCTCAACCCATTCTCTCAATACAATTTTTTATAATTAACATATCAAACTCTAACTATTTTAGGCATAGTAAGGTTCTTTAAACTAAGGGTATGATAGAAATATCTTCCTCCCCAAAGAAGATCAAGAAAGGTGCACCATAATTCACTGCCCTATTTCGTTGTCCATAGCCCGATACTTGGACTTTGCCTTTAGGTTGTGTTAGCTTAACCATCTACCTAATACGAGGTCCCATTGGATTGAGAGTTGTGAAAAGTTTGGAGAGAGTTGAAGGCTTGAAGATGGGCAGAGATAAGTGAGAGGAGTTGACTTCATAGGTTCAGAGAGAGAGTGAGAAAGTGAAAGGTGTAAGACAAATGAGGGTGAGTGTAAATATATAAAGTAGGAAGGGTCAAAAAAAAGGTAAAATTGGAAGAAAAGTGCTATAAATCATGCATCTCAATTCTGCCCTACCACAGCCCATGATTGTGTCCCTGTAAAAATTCCTGCATATTTTCTGATTTCGCTTCTTTTTCTCATTCCATCCCAAAATCCTTTGATACCTTATAATTACATTATCAACTCATTGTGCTTGAGTTTCACCCCATTCCCTTGCCAGCTAAACCTCAATTCACCCAAGATATTCAACTGGACTTGAAGCATATATAAAAAGAAAAGGATGCAAAACCTATTTATGGCAAAAGATGACATAACAAGATGATCAAAAACATGGGTTGTCTCCTATGCAGTGCTTCTTTTACCATCAGTGGCTCGACATTACTTTCTTGTGCTCATGGTGGTTTGAACGAGTCATCTAATGGTAGTGCAACTATAGGTCTCATAAGTTACAAATGAGCTACCAAACTGTGATTTCCACCACCTTTCTTCTCTTATTCCATCGAGATTGTGGCTTCCCAGATGGATCCCTATGATCATAACTATGTTCAACCTATCCACGAGATTTGGTATGATGTCTACGGAATTGTGAGAACTTATTTTATCATTGGACATGCTAAAGGACACATTTGCATTCCCCAGCTTTAGAGTTAACTTGTCTTCATCAATATCTATAATAGATTAGACGGTGGTTAAATGGTCACCCAAGGATAACTGGTATCTCTAAGTCTTCCTCGATGCCTAAAATGATGAAGTCTGTAGGAAAGGTAAAATTTTCCACCTTAACAAGAACAATCTTAACTATACCTCACAAATGGTTAATTGATCAATCAACCATTTGCACACTCTTCATGGTCGGTGCTATTTCTCCTAACTTCATTTTTTGGCATAAAGTGTAATGCATCATACGTATGCCAACTCCTAAGTCTACAAAAGCCTTATCTACTTTGACAGTACCTGTGGTGCAAGGAATGTAAAAATCCCCTAGATCATTTTGTTTCCTTAGTAATGTTGCCATTTCATTAGAGTTTTTTGTGCTTCCTATTTCACCCACCAACTTTTCTAGCTCCTTCCTGTTGATTAATCTTTTTGTATGGATTCTATAAAAGTGAGTTATGTTTTTAGCTACTCTATTACCTTAAAGAATTCCTAAAACCTCGTTTCTTTTGGAATAGGGTATAGAATTGTAGGTCGATACTCCTTGATTTCCTTCAAGTCATGTTCATTCAGTCGGAGATTTTTGTCAACCCTTTTCTTTTGCTACTCCTTATCTTCTTCAGCTTGGTCGAACTTCTCCTTAATGGCCTGGGTGAAAACCATAATCCTTTCCTTTGGATTTGTTTCTATATTATTCGGAAGGCTCCCTGCATTTCATGTAGATAGTGCATCTATGAACTGCCCATTTGAACTTCTAGGTTATGGATAAAGGATGCATGATTCTTTGTCAATTATTGAAAATTTTCTTCCAATCTTTTATATGCATCATCTATGCTTCCAATCTTATCTAAGATTTTTTCTAATTTGGCATCCATGAAATTAGGTTTCTCCTATTGGAAACCAGGTGTCCTTTAAGGTCAAAATTGATCTCCAACATTGTTTGACTATGAAAAGTTTGGATCATTTTTCTACCCAGGATTGTACATGTTCGAATAAGTTGTTCCCTCCTCCATCATGTCTAAACTATGCTCCCATATACTTGGCTTGCTCTATTTCATTACCTTGCATCAGAAAGTAGTTGATGGTTTCATGACTATCCTAGCCGCATAGCTCATATCTTTGTTGAATGACCTTAACATGGGCTAAAAAAGAAGCTTTGATATTGTTCAGCTATCGAGTCAAGTTGTTGATCTTAGCTTGCATTTTTGTAATTAGGTCAATAGTTAAAGCTTGTTTTTGCTCATGGAGAGTTGTAATTTGTCTACCCCTATCATTCGTCCATGGACAGCTGCTACTGGTTATTTCTTTAAGTAACTCTCCTTCTTTGTCAATAGTATTTCCCATAAGTGATCCACCTGATGTTGCATCTATAGCACCTCTCATAGGTGGATTGACTCCATTGTAGAAGGTCTACAAAAGGAATTCTTTTAGTAGGTTGTGGTATGGAAACCTCCTTTGCAAATCCTTATTTCTCTACCACGTCTCATAAACTGATTCCTATAACTCTTTTGGAAGTTTGTGATTTCTTTTATCATCTTTGTAGTTTTAGTGAGCAAAAAATACTTGTCTAGGAATGCACGTACCAATTTTTCCCACGTTCTAATAATTAAGGAACTAAGAGAGTGATACCAAGCTTTGGCTTGTTCCTTTAACATAAAAGGAAAATCCTTATCCTAACTGTGTCTTCTAACATCCCATGATGTCGAAGGTATAACATATTTTGAGGAAATTCACTATATATGAAATAAGATCCTCAATGGTCAGTCTGTAGAATTGCACACTTATTTGGAACATGTTTAGTAGAGCTAGCTTAATTTCAAGTGAAGATGCTTGAAAAGGAGTTATAGTAAACCCTTAATAGTTTGTATTAAATCTGGGTCTTATGAAATCTATGAAGGTCCGAGGTTAGTTTCCTTGGGTTCCTCCTGACTAAAACTTTTGATGAAATTCCTTAACTATTGGTTTTTTAATTTCTCCTTCTTGGCGTTTGGCTCTTCGAATGGTTGGTTCTAGTTGAGTGATGTCGAGTGCTAAGGTTTCAATGATCCAAATTGAGCTTCGAGTGACTCTTGTGTTCATGCAAATGTATGGACACAATAGTGATAAGAACGTCTTAGACTACAAGAACTAAACTAATCCCACTACTCCCATCAATGGTGTAAACAACTTGTTGAGGTAAGTTTTAATCTATTTAAAACCCTTAAAATACTACAAACGCACAGGTCATGGGTGTAGTATGCGAGGTGTGGATTCCTCGAAAAGTTGTTGAACTAATCTAATTCTAATTATCTAAGGCCTGAAGAATTATTAAAAAGAAAATAAAACTGCATAGGAAAGTAAACACATGAAGATGATTGATTGGAATAAAAATGTAAAATTAACACAAAAAGAGTCAAAATGAACATCACCAAATTAGTAATGGAAATCACATAGGGAAGATTAGCCAAATATGAGAAGGGGGATTTATCCTATCATCAAATGTTAACATGACTACTTTTAAGTTAATACGGTATCGATCCTAGACTTTCAAAGGGTGGATTACTCTGTCTCGAGTTATAATCATTAAACCCTAAATTATAACCCCTAATTGAATTATGGAATTTGCAATCTCTTAATTAATAAAAAGGCCATAATTATAATTAGATCTTAAGCCCTCTAATAGACAACCGAGTCCTCACACGAGATCTATCTTCGTCTAAATTCATGATTTGATTATTTGCAAGATATATTAGATTGTTTAACTCTTATTACCTAATCTAATAATTTTTCTATCATTTCACTCTCTCAATTTATTAGCTAGGTCATTTCTCTTTCTTTTATAGTATTGTCTATTTAGGATAAACCCTAAGGTTTTTCCATGCTCAAAAAGTCTAAAAGGTCCCTTAAAAACATAAATCCTGAAGGTAGTCAAAGTCTTCAGTAGCATAGGCCATGATCACAGCCTTATGTTTTGGTCCGAGCTTCCTTCGAATCTACTCTGTTCTTCGATATTTGACCTAAAACACTATCAAACACATCAAGCATCTGAATTACACAAAACTTAAGCTCAATGGCATGCTTTAACCCATAAAACTCTTAAAACACAAATTTCTAACTAAACAACACAATCCTAACCTAAACAAGCACTCATTATTCAATTTAACAACTAAACGCATACTAAACTACCCACTAAAATACAATCTACCACTATCAGTATTAGCTATAGCTACATTGTGCACTTGTGGTTTATTACTATATTTACTATCGTAAAATAGGTCAATCAAGGACTTTGATATGAGAAAAGCTTGAATGTTATTACTCTAGTCATTTTCATTTTATTTTGATTTACCTTTGTTTTTATTCTATTTTAGTTTTATTTTCTTTTGAATTTATTTTCTTTTATTTTGTTATTTTATTTTATGTAATTGTGTCTTGTTATATTTTTGGCTTATTAATTGAATTATCTTTTAAATTTCTCTACTTGATCTTTAGTTTTTGTTTTATTGTACGAATTATTATTCATTGTCAAAGCCACAGCTCATAATGGAAGGATGGAGTAGAAGAAACTTTTATAAGAGCCAAAATATATCTTTGCGATTCAGAACATCACTGTATGGAAGAATGAGGTGTTCTCATATGTTTTTGGAGGCTCAATAGATATTCAGGCCGTGTTTTGACATTATGATCGAGTCCAAGTTTATAACATAAATTGGTGACATTTTCATGGCTTTTGCATACCTTTTGTCTCCTATCTCTAGATTTTGTGCTTAAATTGATTCTTGAGTATGTGATTTTATTTTATGTAGTTTCAAGGTGAAAAGAGCTACAAATTAATATTAAATGCACTAATTAATTTTCTGAGAACAATTGATACTGCAAACTACCATTTTTTATCGTAGGAGACTTAAGGAAAAGGAAGTCAAAAAGAAGACATGGAATGAAAGAAGGCTGAAGTGAAGTCAAAGCAATAGGAAGTTCGCCGCGACAAAACACGAAGAATCCAGGCTAAACTTTCAGTAAAAGTTTGCCACGGCGAAGGATCCAGCGAAGAACAAATCCTTTCGCCGCGGCGAACCTTTGAAAACCTGGACTATTTTTGGAAAAATCAAACACTGTGTGACCCGACCTGGCATCGTTTGTTTTAAAACCTACTAAATTAGGTTGTAGATGACACAACACCAAATAGAGAAGAGACGAAAGAAAAAAAAAGAGAAGAGAAGCTCACTCGTTCCCGACTCCCCTTTCCACTTCACCACCATCATCCATCATTTTCTTTCCTTTTTATCTATCGCCGTTTTCATTATCTGTTGCTGCTACCATGGATGCTCTTGGTGGGGTTCCAGTTGTGAGTTCTCCCGAAGCAATGCTTGGCTAAGCACCGGTTCCTCTTGAAAATATAGCAATGGCTTGAGTTCAATGGGCTTTAAAGGGGATTCATTTGTTTATATTTAACTACAGTGTTATGAACTCCAGAGTTAGGATTTATGCTTTGTAGTTGGATTTTCCTGATTATAGTTTAATCAAGTGTTGAATAATGGAATGTGTTATTGGGTTTGTTGATGTAGAACTTGGAGCTTGAATATATGAAGTCTCATATATGTCATTTTGTGATTTT
>JAOSBN010102007.1:0-11270 GCA_027563595.1 Erythroxylum suave
ATCCTCCAAATATAACCTATGACCACTAGGAAAGTCCAAGATAACTACTCCCACTGATTCTGCTAAAACATAGGAACAATTTGCTATCTTGACTTAAAAATGGCCCTTAAGTAGTCTTCTCCTTTACTGGAACCCCTGCAATGAATAGCAAACATGGTTAGTGGCTCCTACATCTAATATCTAAGAAACAGATAAATATGTCACATTTCTAGTTCCTAACAAACTTAGGAAACCCATACTTTGTTTACTTTTAAGAGACTCAAGGTAGACTGGACAGTTTCTTTTCCAGTAGCCCATCTCATCACAGTGGAAACACTTCCCTTTGATGCTCTATTTGGCCTGCTTTTTCATGGGTTTGGCCTTCTTTAATGATGATAAACCATAATAAAGACCATCTTTATTTAGAAATTTAATGTCAAATGTGCAGCTGCACAATTAGTCCATTAAAACCGAAATTGCTTCTTCTTTCTTTAAAAAAAATTGTTTTAATATAATTAAACTAATCAATTACATTAAACCAAAGTCTAGACCATTTCTAAATGACCATTTGGGCTGCTAATTAACCATTAATTAGTGCAAGCCCAACATTCAGTTATGAGCTTCTAAAATCTCCATTTATATTTCTTACTTAGCTTGATAACCTTCCTTGAAGCCAAGTGGGGAGTCTTATTGGACTTTGATAATTCAAGCTTCAATAAGCCTGGAATTAATTTAATCTTATTAGAATTAATTATAGCTTATTAACTAAATGTCATTCCACTAAAGATAATTAGTTGAAATCTTGAACTATTAAATATTATGAGAACACATATTTTATGTCTAATTGCAAACCCTATTTAAAACCTTATTATAGCCATCCGCATAACAAAGGGTAAAATAACCGTTTTGCCCTTATGTTCGTTTTTCCTTCTAGAACTGTCGTTTTACTTCATATGGTGATTAACACACAAGATCTCATCTTAGTGTTACGACTTGATGGGAAACTAGTACATCAAACTACTGGTGCTAGTTTAATCACCAAATCTCCTTAAAACATCTAAAAGTGATGATATCACTATAAACTCTTTATTTGAGTGAATGTTCCTTGATACATGTTTCAAATAATAATTCCAACATGTAGAGACTGGATTAATACTCTGTAAAAATCCATTTTGATCATATCAAGAATTATAATGAAACACATACAAGTTCACAACTCATCAAGATTGTGGTTTATAATAAGTGAATGCTTAAGTTGTATATTTTAAGATTAAAGTAACGACCCACTTTATTCTTGAAAACATACTTCATTCCAGATTCATTTAATAAGGCCATTATCGATAGTCAACTACTATCATGATATGAAACTCATCAGTCCCTTGAAGTAAACTCCTTTACTTACACGAAGATAAATCGCAACACTACAGTCTAAACCATAATCAAGTAACCCACTTGATTATTCAACTGTGAATCTATTAATTTAGATTCTAATAATATACATGATTCCCATACATCTCTACGTTTATGTATATTACTTACAAAAGAATCTTGGCACCTGATGACTAGATATATAATGCTCATTAAAACCAAACTCTTTTATTTTATTAAAAATAAATATTTCCATTACAAAACTGTAACTAAAAAAGATTATGGTGCATGTAAATACACTTGCTTTCCAGGGCACTATATTTACATAACTCCAACAAGAGTCTCAAAAAATATTTTGCCAATAAAAACTACATTTAAAAATTTTCCTAGTCGTTCTATTAGGCCTGAAATGACCATCATGAGCATACGAATGAAAATTTTTCAAAATTGATTCATATTTATATTCAGGCACACGTCTCCTAATCACTTGGTTAGAATAACACTTCCACAATTGAGGATCATCCCAAATACAATATTTCAACTGAGTCTTTATCCTGTTCCGTTTTGTCTTGCTCAAATCATTAAGTATCTCACATCTTACAAAATACTTCATAATATTAGCATACTATGGAACCTTACTTTGAAGTGTTAGTAATTGACCATTCGGAAATAATTCTCACAATGGTACTGAATCTTCTCCTTCACCACTCAACTGAAGTGATCTGTGACTGAATTCTCTACGCTTTTCTTGCCTTTAATCTCCAAATCAAACTCTTAGAGTATGAGAATACATCTAATTAACCTTGGTTTTGCTTCAATAATAGGTACCTTAATGCTGTATGATCAAAATACGCAATCACTTTAGAACTAAGCAACTAACGTCTAAATTTATCCTAAGCAAACACAATAGCTGAAAGCTCCTTTTCAGTGGTGAAATAGTTACATTGAACTGGGTTGAGTGTTCGAGAAGCATAGTAAATAACATGAGTCAACTTTCCCCATTTTTGACTAAAGATGACACCGGCAACAAAGTCACTCGCATCACACATAATATCAAATGGTTAACTCCAATTAGGTGGTTGAATGATTGGTGCTGAAGTCAAAAGTTCTTTGAACTTGTCAAATGCATCCTTGCATCCCTCATCAAACTTAAAAGATACATCATTTTGTAACAAATGACAAAGTTTTGTTGAAATCTTACTGAAGTCCTCGATAAACCTGAGATAAAAACCTGCATGGTCAAGAAAAGAACAAACTTCCCACACATTTGTGGGGTAGGGTAAGTTTCGCATAATTTCTATCTTAGCTTTATCAAATTCAATTCCTTTAGCTGAGATTATAAGTACCAAAACTATTCCTTGTTCAATCATAAAATGACATTTTTCAAAATTGAGAATAAGATTAGCTTCGATGTAACGTTCAAGTATACAATTTAAATTATCTAAGCATGCATCAAATGAATCCCCATAGATAGTAAAATCATCCATAAAGACCTCAATAATGTGTTCAACATTCTCAGAGAAAATACTTACCATGCATCTTTAAAAGGTTGTTGGGGCATTGCAGAGTCCAATCGAGATCCTTTTATAGGCAAATGTACTAAATGAGCATGTGAAAGTTGTTTTGTCCTGATCCTATGAAGCCATCACAATTTGATTATATCTCGAATACCCATCCAGAAAATGGTAGTGAGATTGTCAGACAAGTCGTTTAAGCATCTAATTGATGACGGGGAGTGGAAAGTGATCTTAGCATGTAGCAGCATTCAACTTTCTATAATCGATGCAAACTCGCCATCCATTTTGAATTCTTGTAGGAACAAACTCATTATTCTCATTCTTCACCACAGTAATCCTAGTTTTTTTTCGATACTACGTGGACTGGACTCGCCTATTTACTATATGAAATTGGATAGATTATACCGACATCAAACAACTTTATAATCTTTGTCTTTACCACTTCCGTCATTGAAGGATTCAACCTTCTTTATGATATTTTTGATGGTTTGGATCCTTTTTCTAAAAAAATTAGATGCATACATGTTGAAGGGCTAATACCCTTGATGTCAACTATGGTCCACCCCATAGGTGTGATGTGGTCCTTAAGCACTTGAATGAGCCTTTCCTTTTGAAGTTTGGTTAAGTTCTTGGATATGATTATTGGAAGTGTTTCTCCTTCTCCTAAAAACACGTATTTCAAGTGCTCCAATAATTGCTTCAATTCAATTATAAGTGCCTACACAACCGAAGGTAAAGATTTTGTATTAGATGTTGGCAATTCGATATTTTGAAATATATACCTTTTTGCTATTATTTGAATTGATTCTAGTACTAGCACCATTTCTTCCATTTCATTTCTAATGAGTAAGTTAGAATTTTGCAACATATTTTCTGTTTAACTTATGCAAATAATGACTTCTAACTTATCCTTACCATCCATATCAAAAATTTCTTGAGACAAAGAATCAATGACATCAATTGACATAATAGAATGAACATCACTATGGTACCTAATAGCTTTAAAAATATTAAAGCAAACAATTTCACCGTTAAACTTCATAGTCAAAATTCCTATATCCATGTCGATTTTTGTTTTTGATGTCTTTAAAAATGGCCGAGAAGGATAGGTGCATAATTAGACAAAGTTCTCCCTCCATGTTCAACACATAAAATTCAATTGGGAAAACTAATTAGTTAACCTTTACTAAAATATCCTCTACAATCCCTTCTAGATAAGCATTAGATCTATTAACCAATTGAATTATAACATGTATTTCTTCAACGATCCTAAATTCAATGAAATATAAATGGAACATGGCATAACATTAATTAAAGCTCCTATATCTAACATTGCCTTTTCAAATCAGGTATCACCAATTTTGCAGGGAAATGTAAACGTACTTGGATCCTTACATTTTAGGGGAAGCTTTCTTTGAATGATTTCGGACACATTCTCCTTCACAGTTACTTTCTCGTCTCCCCTTAATTTCCTCTTAGACGTGCATAATTTGGCGTATTGAGGAACTTGCTTAATGGCATTAATTAGAGGTATGATAACCTCTACCTTTTTGGACATGTCCAAAATCTCCCTATCTTGCCCTTCTTTCTTTAATTTAGCAAACCTGCTAAGAAAAGAAGGCAAAGTATTTGTAAAACTTTTAATCATAGGAGATTTAGAATTTACCTGAATTACCATTTCCACTTCTTTTAGAGGCACTTCAAGTTCTTTTTCGACTTCTTCCTCATCGCTAATAACATGTGTCTTTTGTGGTGCCTCTATTTCCTTACCACTTCTCAAGGTAATAGCACTTACATTCTCTTTCGGGTTTACAATTATTTGAGAAGGAAGCTTACTCGAATTTTGATTCTCCAAATAGCTTACAGAAATAGCTATATGACTCTTTTGATTCTCCAGATTCTAGATGCTAGCTCTTGTTTTTTGTTGGAATTGTATGGTATTATTTTAGAGTTGAGTGGTATTATGCGTTAACATTTTCATTATTTCTTTCAGTGAAGGTCCCAAACTCGATGGTTGAGCTTGTCTTTGTTATGGTTATTGATAGGAACCTTGTTGTTGCCCTTGTTGCCCATAGATGTTGAATGGAGGATTCTTCCATCCTAATTTATGTGCATATGGGTAGCTAGGATTCCTTTGTTGTTCACCTGGAAAGCTTCTAAAAGCATTCATTTGTTTTATAGATGTATCTAGCAAAGTTGGACACATATCAGTGGATGTCTTGTCATTATGCAAATCCCAAAAGTCTTGGCTTATTAAGCACCACTTGCAGCCATTTTCCTAACCACAGATGTCAACCCAGTATTTTGTTGCTCCAATGTAGTAGTACTAGCTTCATTAACCTTCAATGAGTAGGGTCCTCTCAAATACTGAATTGTTGGGAGTTAGCAACCATGTTGAAAATGAGATTTTTGGTTTCGATAGGTGTCTTGTCCACCAGTGTTCCTCCACTTGCTGCATCTACCACATTTCTTTCTTATGACATAAGCCCCTCATAGAAATACTGTATCAAGAGTTGCTTTGATGATACGACCAAATATCATATAACCTCTTGAAATTCTCCCAGTACTCATATAATGTTTCCCTATGATGTTGACGAATTGCACAAATCTCCTTCCAAATATTTGTAGCTCAAGATGTAGGAAAGCATTTTGCCAAAAAAAGTCTCTGCATCTCATTCCAAGTGGTAATTAATCTGAAGAGCAAGTAATATAGCCAATCCTTAGCAGTGTCTCCCAACAAGAATGGGAATGCTCTCAACTTATCATACTTTTCTTACACCCTGGCTAGCTTCATGGTATAATAGACCACATGGAATTTATTAAGATGCTTGTGATGATCTTCACGTGGCCCACCATAAAAAGTAGGCAAAAGATGAATTAAACCAGATTTAAGTTCAAAAGCAACATCAATAGTAGGAAAATCAATACAATAATTGATGATTAAAATCAAGAGCAACCAATTGTTTAAGAGTACAAACATTATTTTTCTCAATCATGTTAGAAGTAGTATCAGGAATGGAATCACTAGAAGAATTAGAAAGTGAATCTAAACATATTTGAATTCTTGGTGAAGAGTTAAGTTTTTTGTCAGATGATGATGGATCCTTAAAACTTTGTACAAATTGTCTTCTCACTTTACACAATGTTCTTTATAGTTTTGGATCAAATTTCAATTCACCAGTGTTAGAAGATCATGTCATGCATTGAAACTAACCAAACAAGAAAAGAAATTATCCACAAATAAAAATAATAAATAAATAAATTCATAAAAGAAAAGGATATTAATCCTCAACAGTGACGCCAAAATTGGTCGCATGTTGTAACATTACCAAAATAACTAGACTAAACTATAGTTAGCAGTAAGGCTAAGTCGATTCCATAGCCATTAATTCCAATCACTTTCTTAAATTATCTGTGTAAGCAAAGTAGGGGGACTTTTGGTTTTAAACAAATTAGAAGACAAAGTAAAATTAAATCTATAAAAACAAATCAAATTAAATAATAGCAAAGTGATAAATTTGATGAATGATTTGAAATCCAGTGATTTGGTTTAATCTCAGCGTAAGAACAATTTCACGTATGTCGTTGAATTATCATCTTTACACCTCTCTTAAGACTATTGCTCATGAACTAACAATAAGCTTTGTTAATTCCAGTTTTTCCTTAGATCATATTTAGTCAAGAAGAGCTCATTAACTAAACCTAACTATCACGAAACCCAGAAAAAACTCTCTAAGTTTATCTAGAAAACTGCATTACAATTTAGAAAAATAGGTCAATCTAAGTAACAATCACATAAGCTCGGATTATTTAACTTATGCTATGTTATCTCTAACGATAATAATGCTGTTAGTTGCCACATACGACCTTTAACAAAACTATTATGTATCGCATATAAGTTCTGGCTATAGGTATTCATGAAAAATGATTCATTAGAGCAATAAAATCATTCTCATACAATACCCAATCAATCCATACAAGATAACATAAACAATCCAAAAAGAGGTAAAGAAACTGATACATAACAATACTATGCTTAATGTTCTTGTCAGCCTTGATTGCATCTCCAAACTAGTGTTAGGAAAGTTAGCCTTCCATCTCCATCTTTAAGCTCTCACAATCGACCGTCTTCTCCATCGCCACTGTCAGTGTTGAAGAATGAAGAATAACCGAAGAGAAAATAAAAGAAGAGTATTGTCGGTTAGGTCTATCTCCCCCATCTCTCTCTACCACATTCTCCTTTCCTTATGTAAAAGAATTTAAGTTTAAAACTAAGTGACACTTGGCTAGGACACCTAGCTTTCTCTAGTTAATTCATAGGTGTCAGAATTCAAGGCCGTGCAAGGTCATTGCATGGTTGAGAAAACCTCTCACGGCTGTACATGGCCCTCTCACAGTCGTGCATGGCATGCATGGCCCTCTCACAGTTATGAGAGATGTTGCATAGGTGTGAGAGATTACTCACGCCTATTCAATGTTTGGCCGTGAGACTTCTCTTTCTTTTGTTAAATTGACATTCTCTCTTGCATCTTTTTCTTTCAATCCTGTTCCTCTTCATACTTTATGAATCAATAGAATATGGAAATTGAGAATATGGCTTTAATGACATGCTTTCGGGTCAGTTAGCTTCTTTACTTCCGAAAAGTACCTAAGATCAAATATGAGCTAAAGTGAGTATCTTACGTATTTCTAGGGCATTAATCATTAATTTAGTATATCAAATGAATTAACATTTAAATATATATCAATCAGTCTACCATTATTCTAAGTTTATTGACCATTCATAAAACCAATCTTCTTACAAACTCATTCAAAAGAAAATTTTCTAAGGTAAGGGGATATTGGTTGACCATTTAATGATATTGGTAGACTAATGGGCATAAGTGGTCAACCAAAGAGCTACTAATCTATAAGCAAACTCACTAGATGAGAGAATTTGGCCATATTTTAGAACAGTGGTCAACCATGCTAAGATATCTTAGTATGGTTGGCCAATATTACCTAACGATTAAATAACAAATTTAAAACGCAAATTTAACGTTAAAATACGTAAAAGATTCATAGATAAGTCAATCAAGGTCAATTATAAACATTAAGAGAGACTTGAATCATATAAGATTTCCATCATTTATGCCTATTTCTCTTCTAATTATGCAAAATCTATGATCATTCATTAATTTAGTGAAACTATCGACCAATTAGTGTAATGTATCAACAAATTCTAACCCAATATTCCCAATTTCCATATATTCTCTAAGTCTAAGTACTAAGGACCACATTATACTTGTAAAAATTTTTCAATTGTTTATTTGTAATGCAAACTCAACATTCATCACTAAATATTTATAGTCAATTTGACAAATAAATTTAAAATATGATATATTTCAAAAACACGAACTAATAGTTGCTCCTTGTTGAACATCACCTATAATATTTTGGATAAAGATTCTTCGTACATTTTTAATCCATTAAAATCATCTCATCCTTCTCATCTCCATCACTTAATTTAAAAAATGGCCTATTAAAAGTCTTGGTAATTGTTCATGTTCTTTTTTAGAATAATTCTCTGTATCTTAAAATAAAATATTAAACAATTTTTTTGAGATAAGGAAGCTAGATAAAAAAATCTTTAATAATAAGAATATTCCTATTATGCACTTCATATGCTTTATATGGATAACAAAAGAAAAATGTTCCTTAATCATTCATACCTTTTATATAATAAAGTCATCACTTTGTTTAGGTACCAAATGACTTCGATCCTTGATTTTTAGTTACCTTTTTCTCAACCCACATTTTTATAAATTTACTTGTTAATTTTTGTTTTAAGGAAGCATAATCTAACAAGTTGTCTATATTTACCATAGAAATGACATATATTATACTTTTAAATCGCAAATGTAGGGAGTAGTTGTAGTTAGCAATGGCAATTATGGGTTGATCGTTCAAGGACTAAAATTACTAGTACTTATTGTCCTTCTATTATCTAGTTTAACAATTTGTTGTGATGAAGAAAATTAGTCAAATATAAAATTTAAAATAATAAATTAAAATAAATCAAAACAAATTACTAACTAAAATGAAGATTAAACTAAGAAACAATTAAAGAAAATAGTGATATCGAGATTTTGAATCCTTTAGGACTTCTCATACAATCATGATTTCACTAATCAATTTAATCTGTAGATTATTGTGTTATGGAAATTCCTCAATTATGCTAATATCTTTCTTAAGACTATTAACACTTGGTCCTTCGTTGATTAATTCAAATCTCTTTTTCCCCCTAGGACTACATTAATCAATTTCTAAATTTCACTATTAGGTTTGACCTTAATTAAGAGGATTTATGTCAATCTATCTATAAATTTTCTTGTAACTCCTTTCAATTATGGTAGATTTATTCATACTAGAAGATTTCTTAATCTTAATTGCATGAATCATACATTAAAATAATATCCTAGATATATTAATTCAAGATTTAAAACATATAATTAAATCTCAATGAAACTAAGGAATGAATTAAATTTAAATAAAGTCACTATAAGGTATATCTCAGGATCCAACTAATTCAAGTACCGATAAAGATTTAGTTCATAAAAAATAGAAAACTAAAAGAATTAGTATGAGATCCCTTTTAATCTTTATGATATCCACTTTAAATTAATTAAAACCCACTCTAAGTATGTTCCCTTGCTTGTTCTTCATTCTTTCTTCATCCTAGGCCGCTAATATGTGTTTTTTTAGGTTCGTCACAATCACCAAACTATAACTATGGTCACTACGATTTGTAATTTAGTGACAATTGTTATGTGACTAATTATTATTTCGTCACTAATAATACAATTCATAATTAAATTGTCTTAATAGTATCAAAATTTATTTTATCACTAAGTTTTGTTACTAAAAGCTTATATACTTATTATGAAGAACACTTTTGTCAATAAAAATTTAATTAGTTAGTTTCTACTTAATATTGTCACAACAATTGTAATATCAATGTGTTAACTACTATTTGTAATTTTAGTGACAAGAAATTTTGTTGTCACTTGATCAATTTTTTGTTGCATATTTGTTGTTATAATCATATATTAAAATTAACCACCGTAAAGATAAATTTTGTCATTATTTTAAAAATTTTAGAGACTACAAACTACTTTTCATTATTTTTTCTTTAATATGATACAAATTTAAATATTTTCTTATAAAATATTCAAACTACATATATTGATAATTCAAAGTAATATTTTACACATCAATAGATATTTAGTATACACAACTTTCAAATTTCATCAAATAAAATCAAAATAATTAAATGTTGAAATATAATAAAAATCTTGTTCCAAACTATTAAGCAAAACTCTTAACCTATTGAAAATTAAAACAAAGTTCTTGCCAATACTCAATCATTGTCATCATCACCTTCTTCATCTTCACTTACTAAATTTGTTTCATCATCATCCATAAAAGTATCTTCATCACAATCAATTTCGTCATCTTCTCTAGCACTCATAATAATTAATAGATATCTTGACATAATTATCTTATCATTAACCACATTAATTTTTACAATAAACAATATAAAACCAATACCAAAATAGAAAATCAAAATCTCAACTTTTATATGTTTATATGTAAATATAGGAAAAATTTTTAATTCCAACTTTTTAATTTGATCAGAATTTCTAAAGTTAATATATCTATCTCAATATCTTTTATTTTCATTGATAACTTAATAATTAAGAATTCAAGTTAAACATAAACAAAAAATTTGAACAAGTATAACTGTTTAATGTTTGCATTAAAATATTAAATCTATTAGGTATTACAAAGATTAAGAAGATGTAATTTATTACTATTGAAACACTACATAAAAAAGGTTAATGCTCTTTTCATATTTTAAGGTTTCCCAATTAGACCGTCTGTCTGTCATTTAAAATATAGCACTTTCTCCTACAAATAAAGACTATCCTTTTCTCTCTTTCTTTGGAGCGCATTTGCAACTTTTGTCTCTTCTTTTTTTTTCCATTTTAAACATAAATTAACTAAGGACACGAAGATGTTCGTATACTTGTTTTATACATTATGGATTGTTTGTGACACTTCCTTTTTAACACCGAAAACTATTATGCTTGGAGTTGGTGATCAATCGAAAAAGACAAAAGGAACGAATGGTAAGGATGGCAAGACTGTGTAATATGGTACATGCATACAAAATAAAGGTTGTTTGATAACCAACATAGAGAAAGACGCAGAGAAGAGTAGAGATAGTGGCATAGGGGTGAGTGAAGATCTTGATAAAAGCTAACTTGGCAAATTCATAGAGACGATCGTGATTGAACCAGATTTATACTATGAATTGGCCCTGCTTTCTTAAGTATTTATGCATTTGTTGACTCCTAATTCATG
>JAOSBN010102028.1:0-11270 GCA_027563595.1 Erythroxylum suave
ATATCTTCTTAACAAGAAAGAGAAGTTCTTAGCAAGTTTTTGTATTCACAAAAAAGGGATACACCATTCAACCCCCCTTCTGCGTATCGAGTTTCTTGTATGCTAAGTCTATACTAACTTGTGATTTACTTCACTGAGTAAGTCCAACAACATGAACGATGGCAAAATGTTGGTAAGACCACGAAATGTTATATTCTAGCTTCTATTAGCCGAATGCTGCAAAACCAAATTGCATGCATGAAAATTGCAAGTGCAATGGTCCATCACCTACATGAGATGTTTAGTGTGAGGACAAGGTCAGCTAGGGTGGAAGCTATCCAATCATTTCATAGTCTCAAATAAAATCCTGGTGAATCGGTGCGGGGTTACATACTTAAGGTAATCTCTAAAGTTACAGAGGCTGAGATGCTTGGGGGAATATGGGTGTGAAAATGTAGATGATTATGATTATCAATAGCTTAAACTCTTCTTTTCAGCAATTTAAGTTGGATTTTGAGCTCAACACCAAGGATTATACCTTGAGTGAGTTGAAGAATACCCTCCAGAACACGGAGGAGATATTGAATATCAAGGATATTGGGCTCGAGGCTAATGTAACATCTTCTTCCAAGTTTAAGGGAAAGGGCAAGCAGAAGAAGAAAGGTACAGTGAAAAAGAAGGCCGAAATAGGGGTCAAGACCCAACCTATGAAAAAGAAGGCTAAAATGGACACCAAGGGAAAATGTTTCCACTATGGTAAGATAGGCTACTGGAAAAGAAACTGTACAGTCTACCTTGAGTACCTCAAAAGCAAACAAGGTATGGGTTTCCTAAGTTTGTTAGGAACTAGAAATGTGGCAAAATCATCTGATTATTGGATATTAGATTTAGGAACCACTAACCATGCTTGTAATTCTTTACAGGGGCTCCAGTAAAGAAAAAAACTACTTAAAGGCCAGTTTTAAGTCAAGATAACAAATAGATCCTATGTTTTGACAGAATCAGTCGGAGTTGTTATCTTATATTTTCCTAGTGGTTATAGGTTATATTTAGAGGATGTTTACTACATTCCAATGATTGTAAGGAACATGATTTCTACTTTTTGTTTAATAAAGTATGTTTATTCCTTATATTTTGAAAATGTTGTTTCAATATATGAGAATAAGGATTTTATTTCTAATGCAACAATTAAATAGGGATTGGTCTTTATAAAACCTATGAAAGGCTCACTAAATACCACAGAATTATTAAAACCAAGACATTTCAATGGCTCTAGCATTAATTTAAAATATCTGTGGCACTTAAGAGTTGGTCATATCAATCAGAAAAAACTTGACATGTTAGTAAAGGATGGGATCCTTATAGGCTTGGATAATGATCTATTACCCACCTGTGAATCTTGTATTGAAGGAAAAATAACCAAGGCGTCATTTCCTTCTAAAGGAAACAGATATGAATCTTTGTTAGACCTGGTACATACAGATGTTTGTGGGCCCATGAAAGTATAAGCTAGATGAGGTTATGAATACTTCATAACCTTTACAGATGATTACTCAAGACATGGTTATTTGTATTTGATGTATAAAAAGAGTGAATCCTTTGAAAATTTCAAAGAATTCAAAGCCAAAGCTGAGAAGCAACTGGGCAAGCCTTTAAAACAACTTTGATTGGATCAAGGTAGTGAGTATTTATCTGAAGAGTTCCAATAATTTCTAATTGACAATGGAATTGTTTCCAACTTGTCAGCTCCTTGAACACCTTAATAGAATGGCGTAGCTGAGAGGAGCAATATGACTCTATTGGAAATGGTAAGATCGATGATGTCCTATGCTAGCCTTCCAGAATCTTTCTGGGGATATGCCATACAAACGACAACATATCTTCTCAACTTTGCTCCATCTAAATTGGTGCTAAAACACCTAGCGAGTTGTGGACTGGTCGAGTGCCTTTATTATGGCACTTGATGAGTTGAGACTACCTAGCCCATGTTCTAAGGCCTAAATCCACAAAGATGGAACCAAGGTTAGAAGTATGTTTATTTGTAGGATATCCTACGGGTACTCGATGATACTATTTTTATAGTCCTCAGGATAGGAAGGTATTTGTGTCGACAAATGCAACCTACTTAGAGGAAGAATTTGTGAGAAAAAGAGTTGATATGAATATAACAGAACAAGATGTTGAAATGGATTCAAGAGTTGAATCAGAAGAGCAAGCTAAACATCAAGTAGTGCCTAGACGTAGTGGGAGGGTTATGAGGCAGCCAGATAAGTATCTAGGTCTAGAAGAAGGCTTAATTGCCATCTCAGACCAAGAAGAAATGGATCCCATTACATATACACAGGCTATTAATGATGTTGATGTAGAGAAATGGCTCAAGGCGATGGATTTGAAAATAGATTCCATGTATGCTAACGAAGTCTGGATCCTTGTACTTCTACCATCAGGTATAAAAGCCATAGGGTGTAAATGGATCTACAAAAGGAAAAGAGGATCAGATGGAAAGGTAGAGACCTTTAAAGCTAGATTGGTAGCTAAGGGCTATACTAAAAAAGAGGGTATAGACTATAAGGAGACTTTTTCTCCTGTTGCCATCCTTAAATCCCTCAGGATTCTTTTGGCCATAACAGCCTATTACGATTATGAAATATGGCAAATGAATGTCAATACCACATTTCTTAATGAGATTCTTTAGGAGACCATTTATATGGTCCAACCAGAAGGTTTTGTTAAGTCAGGTAATGAGCATAAGGTATGCAAGTTGCAAAGGTCCATTTATGGACTTAAGCAAGCATTTAGGTCATGGAACATTAGGTTTGATAAGTCTATCAAAACTTATGGATTCATACAAAACCTAAATGAGCCGTGTGTTTATAAAAGAATACAAGAAGGCAAGGTTAATTTCCTAATCCTATATGTTGATGACATTCTACTCATTGGGATGTTTATTCTTGCAAGATTTGGAAAATGAGTAAAAATGTTGGTTTGTGATTTTGATTTGGACAATTTTCCCAAGGACGGTCAAAAGCTAATTATGGGGGAATTTGATATGTGTTTAAATGTTGTTCTATTTTATCTTCCACACTTAGTGATTAACGCCTTAAAAATGCTTAGGATACTCATTTTAGCTCATATTTGATCTTAGGAACATTTTGAAACTAAGAGAGCTAAAATGACCTGAAAGCATGTCCATTGAAGCTATCTTTTATACTTCCATACTTTAATGATTCATGGAACACAAAGAAAATGTTTTCCACATGATTCACTACCATCCAGAAAATTTCATAGCCATGCAAAGTGAGTAAATATTGTCATAAAACAACTCATTCATGTTGAACCATGCAAGCTATCTTGTGCAAGATTATTAACTCATGTTAGACACTACACGCACCTGCTTCTATTCCATTTTTAACCTAACATTTAAGGTCTAAAGAAGAAATTTTATGTGAGACAAAAAGGAGGGCAGAAAATGTGAACTGAAAGAGACAAAAAGGAGGGCTAGAAATGTGAACTGAAATAGACAAAAAGGAGGGCTGCAAATTTCACAAGACAGCTGTCCATTTTGCTACATTTTAACTAATATTTTAGATGAAAAGAACGTGCCTTCTTTGGAGAGAGTTGGAGAGGAGGTCATGTTACACCTGTCCATTATGATTCAAATGGAAACCTAGCTACAAAATAAGAAAAGAAAGAGGGTGGATGGAAGAGTCGACTGAAGTTAGAGGGTTGAAGAGATAAAAAATCAAGGGATAGCTAAAAGAGATAGCTGGTGTGCATGAATGTGGCTGAATAAATGTGAATGGGGCTAGTGTGTGTGAGTGGAGAAGAAGATAGCTGCTAAACAAGTGAGTTATCGAGAGCTTAAACAAAAGAAAGAGTCGGTTGGAGTAGGGCTGAAAGGAAAAATTAAAAAAGTTACTGCTAAAAGAAGGAGGAAGACCGAAGGCAAGGGAGAGCTAGGCCATCTATTTGGCTAAACTATCTCTCCATGCTTCAAAGCTAGTCTGTATCATAAAAAGAGAGTGGAAAGGCTGCTACATTTTGGAGAACAAAGTGAGGAATGTTAGGGCTTACCTCGTTTACTCTTCGAACATCATTGCGAGTGCCGAATTGTTGGGTGTTAGCGGCCATCCGGTTAAGTAATATCCTGACTTTAATGGGAGTCTTCTCGTAAAGTGCCCCACCACTTGCTGCATCAATGAACTCCTCTCCATCAGTAATAACCCTTCATATAAATATTGGATGAGAAGTTGCTCCGGTATGTTGTGGTGCGGGCAGCTGGCACATAACTTCTTGAACCACTCCTAATACTTATAAAGAGATTCTCCACTATGCTGTTTAATGCCACATATCTGCTTCCGAATACTTGTCATCTTTGAGGCTGGAAAATATCTCTCTAAAAACAGTCCCTTCATCTCTAACCATGTATTTATACTCCCTGCAGGTAAATCAAACAACCAATCTTTTGTTGCATCTTTAAGGGAGAATGGGAAGGATCTCAACATTATATGCTCGTCCATCACCCCGAGAGGCTTCATGCTTAAACAAACCACATCAAGCTCCTTGAGAGCTTGTATACATCCTCATCACCTGCAAGACCATGAAAATTGGGTAATAAATGAATTAGTCTAGATTTCAACTCAAAGGTAACAAGTTCAACAAATTAGGAAATGTAATGCATAGGGGTCTTTGGGCTAAGTTTGGTGTAGCCAATTCTCTTAACGATCTCAGATTTGACATAATTGCTTCAAATTTAGGTTCTGGGTCTCCTACTGAAGATGTTCTTGCTTCTTTTCTTAACATCTGTAGTGCTCTCTCAATCTCTGGATCAAATTGCTCAATTTCTCTACGAGGAAATCTGGTCACTACCATACACCAACACTTACAAACTTTTAAAAGTTAACAAATAATCAAAAAGAAACAAATGTATTCACAAAAAATTGAACTACCATACTCTCGGACAACGGTGTCAAAATTTAATAGCACATGTCAAGTGCATTGTAAAATGTACCTGACTTTGGACACTAAAATTTGTAGTTATGGTGAGTAGGGATTGAATCGACACGGAATGTTTGGATAATTTTCATAACGAACTTAATTGATGCAAGGAAAATATAAAAGAGGGGTTTTGGATTTTTAAGCAATTTAGAAATTAAAGAAAAAGTAAACCATCACAATAAATTAAAACAAGCAATCAAAAATGAGAAAAGTGTTGAATGTAAGTAAGGTCCAATTCTAGGGTAAGTCTCAGCCTAAACACGATGAAACATATTCCATTATCCTAATGTCTTTACAACTCTACTCAGACTATTGATTTGACATCATTAGAATGTTCTATAAATCTCGATTTTCCCTTAGGTCGTGTTTAATCAAGACTTGATCATTAATTAAACCTAACTATTGAATAACCTAGGATACGATTGCTAGATTCAATTTGGAAGCCACATTACGAATTGAAAAATGATTAATATAAGCAATAATCTCATACGTTTGAGTTACCTAACAGTTATTAGATACTACTCACAAATACCAAAAGTAACGATTACAGATTACATTCAATATTTTAGCAATATGTTCTAAATAAAACAATCAAAATTATATATTAAGATCATTTATCTGAATACCTAATCCAATCAACACCAACAACACAATAATTCAAAAAGAAATCATAACCTTAAAGTGAGAAAAACAGTTTAATCGTGATTTGGTGTCGATATTCCCATTGAACCAACATCAGTAAACTAGCCTTTCATTTCCATCTTCAAGCTCCAACAATCGACCTTAATGACCTCCATTTATGTAAAAAGATTCGACAAAAGAGTGATCATCGAAATTACAACCCTTTCTATTTTCTCTCTATGGCCACCCTTCATTTGTTCCTGTTGCCGCTTCTTGTCACTATAGCTTGATGGGACAATTTAATGTTGGAGTTTTTGTTCCACGCCCACTGTTCACGTATCTTCTTCCTCACGTAACTCTTCTTCTTCACGCAAATCACATGCAGCTATTGGTTTTCCCTTATTTTTCACTCACTTTCTTCCTTTCTTCTCAGCTTCCACGCTATTTCCAGCCCTCCATCTCACGCCCATCTTTGTTTCTTTTCTCTTCTTTCTTCAGCTACGTTAAAACCAACCAGCTTCAGTGAAACACTCCAATTTTCACGTTTTTCTCACCAACAAACATGGAAGCTTCAGTTCTCACATTCAGCGCCAACATTTCTCACTTTGTTCTCCAAAATGCAGAAGCCTTTCTATTCTCTTCTTAGATAAAAACTAGCTTTGAAGTATGGAGAGATAGTTTACCCGAATATATGATCTAGCTCTTCCTTCCCTTCAGTCTTCCTCCTTCTTTCAGCTGTAATTTTTTTAATTTTTCCTTTCAGCCCTACTCAAGCCGACTCCTTCTCTTGTTTAAGCCCTCGATAGCTCACTTGTTTAGCAGCTATTTTCTTCTCCACTCATATATACTAGCCCCATTCACGTATATGCAGCCCCATTCACGCACACCAGCTATCTCTTTCAGCTGTCCCTTGATTTTTTATCTCTTCAGCCCACCAGCTTCAGCCAACTCTTCCATCAACCCTCTTTCTTTTCTTATTTTGTAGCTAGGTTTCCATCCGAATCATAATGAATAGGTGTAGCGTGATCTCCTCTCCAACTCTCTCCAAAGAAGACGCATTCTTTTCATCTGAAATATTAGTTAAAATGTAGAAAAATGGACAGCTGACTTGTGACATTTCCAGCCGTCCTTTTTTTTTCTTTCGGTTCACATTTCCAGCCCTCCATTTTGTCTCACATAACATGTCTTCTTTATACCTTAAATGCTAGGTTAAAAATGGAATGGAAGCAGGTGTGTGTAATGTCTAACGTGAGTTAATTATCTTGCACGGGATAACTTGCACAGTTCAACGTGAATGAGTTGCTTTGTGACAATATTTACTGACTTTGCATGGCTATGAAATTTTCTGGATGGTAGTGAGTCATGTTGACAATATTTTCTTCATGTTCCATGAAGCAATAAAGTATGGAAGTAGAGAAGATAAATTCAATGGACATGCTTTCGGGTCATTTTAGCTCTTTTACCTTCGAAATATACCTAAGATAAAAAGTGAGCTAAAATGAGTATCTTAAACATTTCAAAGGCATTAATCACTAAATGTAGAAGATAAAATAGGTCAACATTTAAACACATATCAATTACTTAATACTCTACTAAGCTTGTGAACGTGTAGGTTAAGAGGTTAAGGTTCAATGGGGTAGCAAGGAATAATTAAAGGTGGGTCATTTAAGCCAAAGGTTAACAAAAAGAGGGCCTTGATTATCTCTATTAAACATGAATCTAGTAGACTCAAATCAATTCAAAACAAGTTATGAAGGTAATATCCTAAGGAAGTATTGCTTAATAAAGAAATAGAATAACTATAGATGGCGTCATATGGCTCAATCCTTACACTGGCTCAAATGAAAACTCATTATACATCTCTACACTACCTCATTGCTCAAATATCAATTTATGAATAAACTTATGTAACTAACTACTTTTCATCACTCAACAAGGTTTACTTTCTACTTAAGTAGCCTAATCCAAGTTCAAGCACGCATTCAATCTAATTCTAACTATCATGATAGAATCTCATGGCAATATCGATCAGAATGATTCAAGTGTGGTTCCATTGCTGACACAAAGCATATGATATGCCTAAACATGAATCCTATTTAACAAAATGAGAACAATGCAATTGAGAAAGTCAATATCACCTTCCCACACTTAAAGATCATATTGTCCTCCATGTAACAAGTCATCCACCAATAAGCAAAAATGCATCAAACCTAAAAAAAGAAATCAAACCAAACAAAAGATATTAAACCAAACAAAAGAAAATGAAATCAAACTAAACAAAAATAACATGAAACTAAACAAAAAGAATAAAACTAGACACATGACATAAAACCAAACAAATGATATCAAACAAAACAAAAGACATAACACCAACAAAGGATATTAAACCAAACAAAAGAAATAAGATAAAGAAAAGTTTAAGGGTAAGAAAAGTTTATGGTGATAATGGTGGTGATGGTGTTGGCAAAGGAGCTTCAAAATTATTCCCCTGACAGATTTGAGGAACTTCTTCTTTAAGTAGTGCTGCTCTTTGTGAACTTGTCGTATTTGGGTGTCAAGCTAATTGACTTGGGATGTCATTTTCTGTTGATTAGAGGCCATCTGGTGAAGGATTTGTTGAAATCAGTCAGCCTTCATTGGTGCACTTGGTTCCTCCTCTATTGCTTCTTCTTCTAGCTCTGGGATTGCTCAGGATATGGAGGGTATGGAAGTGGCTGTATTGTTTCCCCTCTTGTTCCTCACTATAGTACGCGTCTGCCAAAATTCTCAGAGTGCTTCAAATAAAATATGTCAAACATATCGTGTTAAGTTGTTGTTGATAGTAAATCCTATCTACTTGTTTTATGCTCAAAAATCGCAAGTGAACGGGTCATGACTTGTAGTTAAATAGAGGAGATATCGATCCCATAGGGATTGATGTCTAGAAACCACTTAATTTACATGCAACTTTGTTTAAGAAATGAAATTGTTTAATGAAAATAATTTAGAAAATTAAATTAAAAATAAAATAATAATGCAAAGTAATAGACAATACCAAATTGCAGAAAAATCGGAATTCAAGAATCTTAAGGCTAAAGATTACTTTTTTCCTTATTTTGTCTTCGTCCTATTTTATCAATTGAATTGTGTCCACCCTAGATTTTTGAATGTACTAATTTCCCTCTCTCAATGTGCAACTAATTTTCCCTAGTCGAATTAACGGGAATCAATTGGACGATCTCTTAACCTACACAATGACTCCACTGATTCAACTAGCTATTAAGCTATCCTTTGGTAATCAATTGACTAGCTAAGATCTCTCTTCTAACTATTCAATTAACATGGTGATTGCTAGTCTATAGGTCACCAACTCTTATTGTACAATCCTACACGAATTTCATCTCACTCACTCTCTCAGGTTGTTGTAAGATAACAAAAAAACAACGATCATCAAAGACACTTCATTCAATTCAATAAAATAGGAGTTCTACAAAATAGTTCAAAAGCAATACCTAAAACGAAATTTGTCTAACATGGTCATAACATCATCAACATTCAAATAAATTGTTTTTACAAAGATTAGAAGACATATAAATGATAGAAAATTGAATAGAAAGACTCATTCTGTTCTTTGCCAAAATATGGAATTTTAGTGTTGATGTGCTATTTTGCCCAATCTTGATGATGATCCTTGTCTTCAATCCTTTCTCAAGGGTCCAAACATGTGTTCTTCACTCAAGGATGGTGTTTCTACAGATGGGTATTGTCTCCCTTGAAGATAGAGGCTTAATGATCTTTTTATAGTTCAAATATCCTAGGTTTAATGAAACCTCACATTAGGTCTTGGATTATAATTCCCATGCTCGTGGGAATTTGCATGATTCCCACAAATGTTGGAATTGGTCACAGATGCAATCATCTCTTCTTCTCCTCTTTGATCTCTAGTTCACCATCCAAATTTCTGCATCTTCCTTCCTTTATAAAAATAGTCAATTCTTGTCCTCAATTAACATCAAACTCACAAGAACAACAACGGAAATCAAACTTAATGAAAACATACAAAATCAATCCTAAACTACAACAATGATCAACAATTATGTAGGAAAACACATGCCAAATACTTAGGAAAACATACATTAATGCACACCTATGAACATCCCCCCACTTGAATCTTTGCTTGTCCTCAAGCAAAATAAATACAACCAATATCACTTCATTTTCATAAAGATCAAAACATACAATCCCTTAAATTTAAGCCAACTCAAATATCAAGTAAATGCACATATCATGACTACTCTTTCATTGGTGTACATAAGCAAACTCAACAATTGACAGCATCACTCAAAGATAAGTAAAGATGCACAAGTAAATCTTCTTCATAGTTTTCACTCATTTCTCTCAAGTGTTTAGGGGTTAGTGTTTTGCTCACACTTCCTATAGGAAACTACACTACTATAGGCTTGCTGATACACCAATTCTACTCTACAATGATTTCATGCATAAATAGATCAAAAAGACTTGTGTAAGGTTGTAATGTGGCAAGGGTTAAAGTTGGTAAAGAGGGAAAAAGGTTTAAACATAAGCATTAGTAAACTAAAAAGCATATAAAATAGGATAAAAAACTTAACTCCGAGATATACAAATATAACTAATATTCTGCACTTATTGATGTTACTCACATGTTATTCCTTTTTCTATTTTTCTTTTTTCTATTTTTCTATTTTTCATTTTCTTGCCTTTTCTTCATATATGGAAGAACTATGAATCTAAAATTAGCTATATCCACTGTAAGTCACAGGTAGAAATATACTCAACTTATCTCAGTAAAAATTTTCACACGATCCCAGATAATGTATTCCTTAATACTAAACTAAGCTTGTGAAAGGGTAGGTTAATGGGGTTTAAGGTTTTAAACATTTGGGTGTTTGGAAGAAACAAAAGGTTAAGGCTCAATAGGGGTGGCAAAGGATAATTAAAAGGTTGGTCATTTAAGCTAAGGGTTAACACTAGAAAGGCCCTTAATCATCTCTATTTAATATGCATCCAGTAGACTTAAATAGATTTAAAGCAAGTTCTAAAGGTAATAACCTAAGGAAGTAACACTCAACAAAGAAATGGAATGACTATATATGGAGTCATATGTCTCAATCCTTACATTGGCTCAAATGAAAACTCAATATGTATCTCTACATTACCTCATTGCTCAAATGACAATTATGAATAAGCATATGTATCCAACTACTTTTCATCACTCAGCATAGTTCACTTACTACTTAAGTAGCCTAGTCCTAGTTCAAACATTCATTCAATCTAATTCCAACTAGAATGACAAAATTTCATGGTAATACTCATTAGAATGATTAAGTGCGGTTCCAATGTGACACAAAACACCATTGTTGACACAAAGCATATGATATGCGTAACATCCCAATACCTATGGGAAGGTTAGAATAGTAAATAGGAGTATTCAGTGAGAGGCAAGAGATGAATTTGTATGTTCATGCATCATATGACATGCTCATACAAGTGAATAGTGAAATTTCTGCACATGAAATTAAGTGTACAAGCATTCATGAATAATTCTGGGTATAATTAGATTGAATTGTGATTTTTTTCAGAATTATGAATGTTTCTACATTGGAAATATTATTGGTTAGTAGAATTGTGAGATTTATGAGCTTTGGTGAACTTAG